>CAUYQV010075217.1:0-13532 GCA_963574575.1 Galagoides demidoff | reverse complement strand
GGGTCCAGCCACGATAGCCGCCCCCAAGGAACAGTCACCAGACTCCGGTCGATGCAAAAGCAAGAGGCGAGTTTATTGCTGATGCATCAGGGTCCCTCAGCCGCTCGGGAAGAAGGACCCTGAATGGCTGTTACAGGCTTCTTTTAAAGTTGAAAACCGCAAACAGATGGGTGTGGGGGTCAGTGATTGTTTGAACCAGGGAGATTCTGATCAGGGGAAGGGCAGGGGGTAGGTCACTGGTTTGTTTAAGTGACGGAAATTCCGAGCATTCCGAGCAGGGAGTGAGCAGGGTCAGGGGATGACTTTTAGCCGTTGGGGTAGCTGTTGCGAGTTTGGGGGAAGCAGGATGTGGGGAGGGGTGCCCGCAAGCACCCAGGAGGTAGTCAGTCAGCCAGTGCTTGGAAAATCCCTGTCTGAAAAAGTCTCCCAGCAGGTGGTCTGTTTCATGAGGTGGGTGTCTACCCTGGCCTCAGGGGTCCCTTATGTCTCCCAGCAGGTGGTCTGTTTCATGAGGTGGGAGTCTACCCTGGCCTCGGGGGTCCCTTCAACCTTCACTTCCCTTTGCCTCTCCCCTGCCTTCCTCTTCTCCCCCACCACCTCTCTGGCCCACTCCCCACAGGTGCACCAGCTCCCTTTGTGAGAAACTGCTGGTGCAGAGGGCATTCTCCAAATTCATATCTCTTTTTCTATGTCTGATTTGTCTCAAATAGAAACAAATCTGTGAAGTTCCTTAGCTAAGCTGACCAGATTTTAACATTAGTAAAGCTGAACACCACTGATGGGGGAGCGGGGCAGGGCAGGGCCTGACAACAATGCAAACTTTGATAAGCAGTTCTTGATAATCACTTCTCAACAATTATTTGTTATTATTACAGTTTGACATTTTAAAATTAACAAAAATAATATAAAACTCATATCCTGGCGAAATAGCCACATGGCAGCCAAAAACCATACATTCCCTTTTTGTTCTCCTGCCCTTTTGTGCATTCTTTCCAAAAATCGGGACTTTTTTAAAACGCTGCTGGTTGTGGGACATATTGTTGAAATTGGGACTGTCCCGCCAAAAGCGGGACAGCTGGTCACCCTATCCTTAGCTAATCCCTCAAGTTCTCTGAAGAGTTTGAATACCTCATACTTTCCTATGACCTGCTGTGGAGAAATACCCATGTAAGTGTCTCCACTTGCCCTACTACTGAGGAGAGGGTACATATTTGGTCTAAAGCTAGAGAGTATGCAGATGATCTTGATAGAGGATTTTTCTTTCTCTGGCTAGGTTCTTGGTCTTAGGAACACAAAGAAAAACTCTTGGACCACAGGCAAGCAGAATTTATAGAGCATAGAACAGCTTCTAGTACAATGAGAGGAGTCAGGTTGCCACTATAGCTCAGCTGGTTTGGGACTTTTATGCCTTATCTCCCCACCCAATCTTTGCTGGAAAACACTGATTGAGTCCTCCAAACCAAGCTGGCTTACTTTGATTTCTTTCAACCTTTACCTTTGTTCTCATTGGTGTGCTGTTTTCACCCAATCCCCTTGTGGGTTCTCCCTCCCCATGGCATGCATGCCCTGCCTAGCAACAGCCAGTGACCAAGGGCTGCACACTTCACCCTAAAGGAATCCTTTTGCCTCCTGCAGTTTCCCAGTTGCTGTGTAAAGCCCTCCTTCTGGCTTCCATCAATCTTAATGGAAGGCAGCCTGAAGCTTATATGGTTGACCCCATAGGTGGTACCAGAACAGGATCAAAATTGGGATTACCAACAGGGGTCTCCTCAAGTGGAAAGCAAGACCATATACCTTCCTGGCTCTCATAGAGAATGAAGAGGGTCCCTGCTAAACCTGTTATTATGATAAAGTTACTCAAAACCAAGGGTGGGCTCGGCGCCTGTGGCTCAAATGGCTAAGGCGCCAGCCACATACACCTGAGCTGGCGGGTTCGAATCCAACCTGGGCCTGCCAAACAACAATGATGGCTGCAACCAAAAAATAGCCAGGTGTTGTGGCAGGCCTGTAGTCCCAGCTACTTGGGAGGCAGAGGCAGGAGACTCACTTGAGCCCAGGAGTTGGAGATTGCTATGAACTGTGATGCCACAGCACTCTACCCAGGGTGACAGCTTGAGGCTCCGTCTCAAAAAAAAAAAAACAAGGGTGAAAATCTTTTTCTTTCACAACTCTGTGACATTGTGCCTGTTTACTAATTTAGATCTTGATACCAGCGAGGGAAAAGCTATCCTAGTCACGCCCTTTCTCTCCCAGTCTCCCCTAATATTTCACACAAACTCTGCGGGCCTCAGATCCCACAGAGTGGAGCTTTTAGATCTTGGCCTTTAAGGTCTTTAATAAGAGAGACAAAGAGAGAATAGGGGAGAAATGGCAGAGGGATGACAACAGGCCCTGGGGTGCAGAAGGAAGCTGTTCAAATGGTGGCTGCAGCAGTGGGAGAGGCTCTCCAGAGACCGGGAGGAAACCCTAGAGGCTCAGGTAAGAAGGCATCAGAACTATGACCTTCTCCAGGAAGAAGGTCCTTCAGGAGCTGCACCCTGTTTACCTGTCACCTATTAGGTCAGTGGAGTAAGAAATGCCCAGGAGAACCTCACTGGACATACCCCACCTCAAAAAAGGGCATAGGAAGTGATACTGTCCTCTTTCGGGAGACAGAGCACTGTGCTCAGGTCTCAGAAACAATGGGTAGACCTGCTCTGTCCATACCCACCTGCTCTGTCCACACCCATATTCAGAAACTGCTTCAGTCTAATCAACAAATCCCAGCTTTGGACCCGGCCCCACTTTGCTACATCTAAATGGCTGAGCCTCAGGTCATCCTCCCTATAGCAGGTGAACACATTTCACAGACAGTGTCTACTTCCTCTGCTCTTCCTGAAATTTTCAGGACCCCTATTTCCCTCATCTATCTCCATGTTGGAGTGAAAGGTAAAATACGGAGCCCACTGTGTATTCCACAGCTTCTCTGCACTCTGGGAGAGAAAGTCTTCACACCCCTTTCTGGTGCTTCCCATTTGCCCTCTTACTGGGAAAGATCTTAAAGTTAACAAGATATTTCCTTCACCTTTGAAAAGGTGGGAGGGGGCAAATTTGGTTTGCCTCCTTATAAGATGTGTCTCCAAAGTGAAATTTTTTCCCCTTTCAAGGTACTAAGGTTTTTTTTTCCACCTTTTTTTCCTTAGCCCTTTAAACACATAAATCTTCTATTCCCTTGTCTTTCTCCTTTCTTCTCAATTTCCCACCTCCACCTAGCCCCTACCTGGCAACAGTGAAAAACTCACTTAACTTCTTAAAGCTACACAGCCTACAGACTAAACTTTACTCACAGTATCCCAGGACAAACTGGGCCCCCTTCAACATTGGAAGAGTGCCTTTTAATTTTCACTGCTTCCATCAGTACAGCTGAGAATCTTGTCCAAGAGTCATCTCTCCAGACTCAAACCCTCCAGTGACAAAGAAAAATAGGGCAAGGTAGTGGGAAAGAGTCATGGGGTTGCATTTTCCATTGGAAAACCAAGTAATGCCTCTCTGAAAGGATATTTGAACAGAAAACTGAATTAAGGATAGCAAAACTAAAAAAAAAAAAAAAACAGCCAGGAGGCTATACCCATGACTCTCACAGAAGTATCAGGACCACTGCTGGCATGTTGACAGATACAGTGTAGTGAGGATGGAGGTAGAGAGGGATTCAAGAGAAATTTACAGTGTAGGAGAAAATTACTTAAAAGTTGTCAGTCTAATGGTAGTATTTACTTCAATTTTCTCACTGAATATCTAATGCAAATTTCAAAAGGGGCAGACGGAAGACTTTTACATGCAAATCATAGAATTAAAACTAAAGAACTATCTTCAACACAGCAGAGAAATCAAATCTCCAGGGTTCTAAGGATTACCAAAAGAGATAACTGTTAATATTTTTCTTGTCTTCAACAAAAGGCTAAAGCCAGTGAAGTCATGATTAAAACACTTAATGGGAAAGAACTGTGTAAAAGATGAAGACGATTACCATTATATAAACTGCTATTATTAGTGGTTATATTAATTGTTCTAGGGAAAGAATATAGCTTGCAGTTACCTTATAATTTTGTGATACAAACTGGGTTGAAACAAAAGCTAGGATAATTTGCCTTATGATATTAACTACAGCAAACAATTGCAGGGTTCTCAGAGTTTATTTGCAATCATTGCACATTTTATTCAGAATGTAGCTTTAAATTCATTAGACTGAATATATAATTTCCTTGAAGTGGTAAACTCTTATATGTCAAAAATAAATATACCATTTTCTTTACCTTCTGCTTAATGTAGTTAATAACTAAGAGCTTTTTACATGCCCACACACAAATGGCTCAGAAGTCTTCCAGAAATAAAAATGTAATGAAAATATTTTATAAGTTTAGTTTATCTCATATTTTAGCACGTAGATGAATGCATGGAACACAGGTGGCACCTAGATAGTAATCAAGTTTTTATTTTATTCTCTAATCTTAGACCCATATATATATATACATATATTTGAGATGTTAAAGAGGCAGTCAGCAATAAGACGAAGCTTTACAAAATTGTAAAGCAAATACTTCAAAGAAAGTACATCTTTTCCTTGGAACACTGCATGGTACTTAGCTGGGATTTTGTCAGCAAACAAAAGGAAATTCAATGCCATTGTTAATGACCAAGAGCACACACTATGATAAAGAGAAAGGAATTTGGAGTGAATAAAGAGATGATCCTAAAATGCTTAAGACAGTTCATAGCAGCACCTGGCACTGGAATGGCCTTGCAGTGTTTTTCTTTTCTAACCACTGTTTGTTGCCAGCCTCTTGAAATAAGCAAAAAGCCCTATTGATATTATTAAAAAACTGAATGAATGAAAGAATAATAGGAAATCTCATTATACACTGCCAACAGCTTCAACTCATTATGAACATCCTCATAGAGCAACTAATAACCCAATAATGATATTGCTTCCAATGACATAGCTAAATATATCTCCTTGCAATAACTGTGGTTTGACACTTTATGAATCTGTTACACAGAGAAATTATTTTAGTTCAAACATCTTAATTTTATGAATATTTCATAAAATTTGACCATTAAGTAAAATTACTACTATAAGAAACTATACATTGAGAATCAAACAATGGCATAAAATACCTGAACTATTCATCTTTTCTTTTTTTATATCTGTAGATTGCCCTCCTATATCTACCAGTGTTGATAGACTAAACTGTGCTCAGTTGTCCAGACTCACCTGGGTTCACCTTGCTGTCCCTCACAAATGCATTTTTCTTATAGGATTTGTTTCCTTGGCTTCTTCCTTCTCCTGCACATCCCCGAATACACTTCATGCCACTTTTGAAGTTGGTGTTCTATTTGTTAAGTCTTTTGTATCAAACAAATTTGTACTCTTTGACCCCTTCTGATTTTCTCCCACAATTCATGACCTCAAATATTTTTTTCTATTTTTTTCTTCTGAATTTCTCAAAGAAGTACCTACAAGGAATTTTTTTTTTTTTTTTTGAGACAGAGTCTCAAGCTCTCCCCCTGGGTAGAATGCCGGGACATCATAGCTCACAGCAACCTTCAACTCTTGGGCTGAGATCCTCTAGCCTCAGTTTATCTATTTTTTAGTAGAGACAGTGTCTCTGTTTTGCTCAGGCTGGTCTTGAACTCCTGTTTTCAAGCAATCCACCCATCTCGGCCTCCCAGAGTGCTAGGATTACCGGTGTGAGCCACCACGTCCGGCATCCTCCAGGGAAATTTTAAGTTGGTGAAAACTATAAATGACATCAACTGTAAACAAGAAAGTAACTGACAATCCATGTCATGGGCTGTCAGTATTTCATTTATAATGGTAACAGGACATTCTGTGCTGGTGTTCATGGGTAATACTAAGCAGGAGAGAAGGACAAAGAAAACTCAGATGTTATTCATAGTTCCACACATAGAAAGATAGCATTTTTAGAAAGACACAGGTAACACATGTTGAGAAAGCGATCGTCAATATCATCAAGAAGGAAATTTATCATTTGAGGGAGAAATTTAGGATGAATAATACATTGCTAAAGATTTTGCTCTATAGTAAAAGCAGATGAATTTATGGGGGAAAATGTATCTTTCCTTCACTGTCACTGGTTTCAGAGCTGAGAATCCCTGTAACAAAAGGCAGATTAACCAACGAAAAGTATCCAAATTTATTTTAAGTTTTACTTGACACAAGAGCCTTCAAAATGAAGACTCAAAAAATAGGAAAACATATGTCCAATGTGTATTTTTATGCTACATTTGATGAAGAAATGGACAGTAGCACAGAAGTATAAGTGGACAAAGGGAGTACAATTTAATGGTAATAAACTTGGCAAAACTTAACAAGGACTGTTTCTGAGTCTTCTCTGTCCCATTATCCTTGGAGTTAAGGATATTTCTTCCAGGTATGGGGAGGGCATCTCTGGAACAAGGGTCTATGTAGGGGTCCTCAAACTTTCTAAACAGGGAGCCAGTTCACTGTCCCTCAGACCATTGGAGGGCTGGACTGCGGCCCCAGGATGAGTTGGCTGCTAAGCAGGACAGGCAGGTGGCAAAAACACCCGGCATGCTGGATAAATGTCCTAGGTGGGCTGCATGTGGCCTACGGGCCATAGTTTGAGGACGCCTGGTATGTGCTCATTTAGAAGATCAGAGAAATTCTTTTATGGGCTGCTTCAGGAGAGAAGGGAGTAGGAATGAGAGGGGCTTTCCTGCTTTTACTGTTTTATCAATACCAACGTGCCATATTTGGGGGTAACATGTCCCAAACTCAATTAAATTAAATCAGTAGAATTATATAAATATAACCCAGAAAGCAAAAAAATGTTTTGATCAGTAAGGGACTTGAAGTTGACAGATAATTTCTAGAGAAGCCAACAAGATCATACAGCAAAAGAAAGGGTTTATAGTATATTAAAAGAAAAACTTTGAGCCTTTGAATTTAAGAGCATGTTTGGTACTTGTCTACCAACTCTGTCACAAACTCAATATATTAAATCTTAAGTAAAATCAAGTTTTCATATTTCCATGGTGCCTCTCAAACCTGTTTTCTGTTATCGACATACAGAAGAAAGTCTGTATGAGGAAGGCTCAGAGAATCTACATGTGTGATCATATTTTGCTCCTTTATATTTACCATACCATTTATTGTCCAAACAATAAATTGTCTAGGAAATTGTTGAGAATGAGAGAATGAGCTATAAACAATTAAGCTAGCATAATGGTCATAAAATGCAACTATCCTGAGCAAACCACAACATTTCTTAATGCTATTTTTAAGGTCTCAGAATTTCTGATTTCTAGAAAACGACTTCACCTAGGCCTTGATCATATTACCAATTACAAGTTTTAGCCAAAGCTCCCTGGAACTCCATACTAGTGTGGGTTGCTAAGAGAAGCCAGGCACCCTGACCTCTTCAGTGGGGGAGAGGGAAAGTGATGAAACTTCAAAATTAGATCCAGCAGTGGTGAGAATCTGTGCTGGGCTTCTTGTCTGGATCCCCAAGAGACAGACCTCTTGAGGCCGTTGAGTCATCCTAGTGTGGGAAGAGTTGAGAGATGACTGCCTGAGATTTCAGAAGCAGATTAAACCCTAAACACAGCCCCACCAAGCTTCCTATTCCCCAGAGTTGCATGAGAAAACTCCCAAATTTTCCAGTGCCCTCAAGAAGGATATAGAAATTAGTTCCAAAAATGAAAACCAACACTCCCCTTTACTGGCATGGAATATGTTTCATTTGTCTTTGTGGTCCCAATATCAACATATGTCCATTGATATTGAATAAATATTGTATTAATAATATATTACTATGAATAATTTTAATATTAAATTATATTGCATTGATCACTTAAATATAATATTGTATCAATGGGTACTACACACTTACACATGATAAGAAACTCTGAGATCCTTTCTGAAATTTTTCCTTTTTTTCCCATGGGAAGGTATCTGGTGATTATTCTCTAAATGCCCTCTCCAGAGCTTATGTTTGTTTGCTACTCTATTTTTTTATGTTTTTATGTTTAACTGCAGGCTAAACAATTTTATGGCTGCCTATTCATCCCAGTAGAACATGTATACTTTTGATTTACTTTGTATTACTGAAAAAGAAAGAAGCTAAATGAGTCTTTCTTATTTTGATTAGAAAACCACAAAAATGTCAGGGTGAGATACAGGGTTCAGTCAGAAGAAAATCTCCAGCCAGTCTCTGCACAACCTAAGACTCTCTTCAGATAAGGTCTACATCTGGACATTTTCCTCTTCTATTGATTGTGTCATCAAGAAGACACAGACACAGCAAAAGAGTCATTAAGATTTGATATTTAAGGGGCAAGACATGAGTAAGAGGCTCCTCAGCTGCATGTCCCCACTTTCCTGTAAGGCAGATAGTAGGGAAACATTTTACTAGTTAGACTTGGCACCTGAAAGTTGGCAGGATAGAGAAAGGGAAATGTTATGATGAAAAGGTACTGTGTCAATGAATTTTGGGCCCAGTGTTCAAGAAATCTGAGCTTTCTCAATTAAGAAGAATACATTTCCTACTCTATTTTCTTTTTTTAAAGGATAACTACTGTTTATTGATTATGGCAACAGAAGTAAAGCAAAATGTATCCACAATTAGATAAGTAAACTTTAAATATCATTGAGGGATCCTAAGGGAGATGGGAAACCACAGTTGGAGGTGGCCGGGGCTAGCAGAGGAGGGAGGAGAGAATGGAGACACAAAAGAATCAGATCACTTACTTAATCCTATGTCATCTTTTGAAGACTCAAGTATATGTCTGAAAATGTAGCAATCAATTCAGTAAATATATTTTCAAGCTTAGCCTGCTAAAGCCATGTGTAACTTTGAAAACATATAGCACCTGAGAACTGCAATCAAAGCATTTACATCAAGTTTTTCTATGTCTGTGAGCAGTATTATTTAGAAGTTATGTGGTAAATATTACCAGTGGATGTCAGAGAAGACAAATTAGCACTGTCAGGAAAAGTTTAAATTGGTAAAATATTTCTGGAGAACAATTTGGCAATATGAATCAGAAGCTTTGAAAAGTTGTACCGATACTCAATATCATCAAACATGAGGGAAATGCAAATCAAAACCACAAGGTGATACCTCTTCACGCCTATTAGGGTGGCTACTACTCTTTTAAAAAATGAAAATAACAAGGGTCGGTGAGAATGTAAAGAAATTGAACCCCTTGTGCAATATTGTGAGAATGTAAAATGGAAAATAGTATGGTGGCTCCTCAAAAAAAAAATACATATGAAAAAATGTTCATCATTCCTAATCCTCACAGAAATGCAAATCCAAACCACCTTGCGATATCACCTAATGCCAGTGAGAATAGCCCACATCACATGGTCTCAAAGTTGCAGATGCTGGCGTAGATATGGAGAAAGGTGAACATTTTTACACTATTGGTTGGATTGCAAGAAGTATGGAGAATCCTCAAAGAACTCAAAATAGACCTTGCATTTGATCCTGAAATCCCATTACGAGGCATCTACCCAGAAGAAAAAAATATATTTTATCAGAAGAATATTTGCACTAGGATGTTCAATGCAGCTCAGTTCACAATCACCAAGAAATGGAATCAACCCAAGTGCCCATCAATCCGTGAATGGATAATATACTGTGGTATATGTATACTATGGGATACTACTCAGCCATAACAAAAGATGGAGACTTTACATCTTTTGTATTAACCTGGATAGAGTGGGAGAAAATTCTCTTTGGTAAAGTATCACAAAAATGGAGACCAAGCATCCATTGTACTCAATACTACTATGAAGCCAGTAAACAGACTAATACATGCCCACATGAGAGAAAAATTTGATTTAATTCAAGTTGGTAGAGGGGAGTTGTTATGCTCCACCAAATGGGCACAATGTAAGGATATGTGGCACGCTGCCTAGGTACAACTACAATAGGGACCTTACCTAACAAACGCAAACATTGTAACCTAATCATTTGTATCCTCATATTAATCTGAAATAAAATGATAAATAAAATAGAATTGTATGATCCAGTGATTTCACTTCTGCATATATCCAAAAGAATTAAAAGTAGAGGCTCAAAAATGTATTGTAAGGCATGTTTGGAGTGGCATTATTGGCAATAGCCAAGACATATAAACAACCCAAGTATCTATCAACGAATAAGCAAAATGTGGCATATATATAGGTTGGAACATTATTTCAGCCTTTAAAAGGCAGGAAATTCTGACATGAATGAATCTTGAGGACATCATGCTAAGATAAATAAGTCAGTCACACAAGGACAAAAATGGTGTGATTCCGCTTATATGTATTATGAGATAACTAAAGTAGTTAAAGTCATAGAGACAGAAAGTAGAATGGTGGCTGCCAGGGGCTTGCAAAGGAGGGAAGGGGAGTTAGTGTTTAAGTGGCTCAGTATTACAAGATGAAAAGAGTTCTGCAGAAGATCGGTGGTGACGGCAGTACAGAAATGTGAATGCAGTGAAGGCCACTGAACTGCACATCTCGAAGTGTTTTACGTGGTAAGTGTATTGTACTACAGTTAAAAAAATATTAATGTATGTTTCTCTTATGAAATTTATCATTAGGAGATCAATGAAGGACATAAATGTATCCACAAAAACAATTTTTACCTCATTATTTATAATAGGCAAAATTAGAAATAACCAAAATATGCCCCCATAGGAAATTAGCTAAACACGTTGCTATACATTCATACAGTGGAATGCTATGTTGCCACTCAATAAAAGTAATTACATGGATATTTACTAACATGAAAGATGACATGATATAATGAGAGTTTTATTTATTTATTTATTTATTTGAGACAGAGTGTCACTTTGTTGCTCTTGGTAGAGTGCATGGCATTACAGCTCACAGCGACCTCAGACTCTTGGGCTCAAGTGATTCTTTTGCCTCAACCTCCCAAGTAGCTGGTACTACAGGCACCTGCCACAAGGCTGGCTATTTTTTAGAGATAAGGGTTTCTCTCTAGCTCAGGCTGAACTTGTGAGCTTAGGTAATCTACCCTCCTCAGCCTCCCAGAGCACTGAGATTACAGATGTGAGCCAACACACCCAGCCTGATATATTCAGATTTTTAAAAAGACATATTTCAAAGCAACATGTATGATGGGATCTTACTGTGCAAGTACAGAAAAATGCATGGACAAACATCTCTCTGTGCACAGACACACAAACACTTTGACATATATGTATATATCATTAAGTAAAACTGGTGATTTTTCCTTTCTAATGTTTTCCTCGTTTGTTTGTTTTTTGGTTTTGGGGTTTTTTGGTTTTTTTTTTCTTGAGACAGTCTTACTTTGTCGCCCTCGGTAGAGTGCCATGGCTTCATAGCTCACAGTAGCCCCAAACTCTGGGGCCCAAGTGACCATCTTGCCTCAGCCTCCCGAGCAGCTGGGACTACAAGTGCCCACCACAATGCCCAGCTATTTTTTGAGACAGGGTCTCACTCTGACTCAGGCTGGTCTTGAACTCCTGAGCTCAAGCAATTCACTTGCCTCCCAGAGTGCTAGCATTACAGGCATGAGCCACTGCACTCAGCCTTTCTAAGATTGTTTCTTGCCAAAATGTTTTCAAATATGAGCATAATATATTCAAATATTTGTAAAATATAAGGTTATATTAATTTTGTAAAGTTATTACCATTAGAAAGTTTTCTTCACAAAGAAATGAGAGTCCCTAAGGCTTAAAAGATAATCTGAAAAAAGTAAGCTAAGAAATCTATTGGTTATTTTCTAATAGTCCCATAGACCGAGAAACCCTGAAGCTATGATTTACTCAAATTATTTCACTGAGTTTTCAACACAAATGTCTGTTTCATGGATATTATTTCATCTAAGCAGAATTCTTCTGAAAATCCTATTCTTAATACTGAAAGAATAATTACTCTCATGCCTCTTAATAGATAAATAGAGATAAATAGCACAGTCCTGACCCTGTAGTCATTTGGTATTCAGCAGGCTTTCCTCAGCTCTTGAAAGACGGATGTCCCATAGAACAGCTCTTCACCAATTCATCCCTTTCCCCAGTCCCACTACTGCTAGAACAGATTGTATTCTGTCATGTAAACCCAATGGCATTTGATTCACCTGATGGCAGCCGCCCAACCCTATCTGGACAAGCAGGTCTCGCTAAACAGAAGACTTCAATATTTTTTCCCATAGTTTTTATCAGCTGTTTTCACACTGTTGAAATGATCTTGGCAATACCATTCAAAGTAATCTCTCACTCCTCTTCCCCATCACGGTTGTCCTTTGAAGCACAGCGTCCACTCTGTGTTTAGGTTTATTTATCTTTCAGCCCCGGTGCCCACAAGGCTTATGGAAGTTATCAATCAAACCAAATTTATGAAGTTCTTTTGTGAAAGCACTGCAAGGTATTGGACAAAAGTCAATGGAGAATAAATAGTAGAGAAACAAATGTGAAAGCTCAATTAAATTAAGGACTTTATAGTTTCACTGCAAAGTGTTCAGTGCAGTTAAAAAATGGCTCAGGAGGAATATAGCCAGGCTACTGACTTGTTTTTAAGTTGCCTGCTTTCAGAATCCAGTTTACACCTGTCAGAACTAACGACGGTGAAAGCCAGGTTAACAGACAACAGAAATTCAATTACAAAAAGAAAAGAATTTCTGCCTCAACTTTCACATTCTAAGAGAAATGAAGAACAAACTTAGATATTGGCTATGTTATTGAGTAAAAGCCTTTAGGCTTTTTGGTTTTTTTTTAAGATGTGCAAAAGTGGACCAGGAGCTTAATCTAGATTAAAACCAAATTGTTTTACATTCTAAATAAACCAAGTTTGCTCCCAGGCAGCTGAATAAACAGGAAAGGGTATTGCCTGAAAAGAAGCCAGGAAACATGGTAGCAAAAGAGTCCACAGAAGAAGATGACAGATAAAACTCCCCAGCACCAGTGAGGCCCGGAAATTTTTAAGAAGACTGATATTGGGGTGGAGTCTTCAGACAGCTGGTGCACCGGTCCCAGAACATCCTCCTGCTTCAATCATGGCTTGTGGTCTGGTCACCAGCAACCTGAATCTCAAACCTGGGGAGTGCCTCAGAGTACGGGGCCAGGTGGTCCCCAACGCCAAGAGCTTTGTGCTGAACCTGGGCAAAGACAGCAACAACCTGTGCCTGCATTTCAACCCCTGCTTCGATGCCCACAAGGATGCCAATACTATCGTGTACAACAGCAAGGTCAGCGGGGCCTGAGGGGCTGAGCAGCGGGAGGCTGCCTTTCCCTTCCAGCCTGGAAGCGTCGTGGAGGTGTGTGTGCATCAGCTTTGACCAGGCCCACCTCACCGTCAAGCTGCCAGATGGTTACACATTCAAGTTCCATAACGGCCTCAACCTAGAGGCCATCAACTACATGGCAGCTGATGGTGACTTCAAGATCAAGTGTGTGGCCTTTGATTGAAGTTAGCTGGCCCATGACCTCCAATAAAGGCAGCTGCCTCTGCTCTTCCTGAACCAGCAAAA
>CAUYQV010075216.1:0-21222 GCA_963574575.1 Galagoides demidoff | reverse complement strand
TTTTTTTTGAGACGGAGCCTCAAGCTATCCCCCTGGGTAGAGTGCCATGGTATCACAGCTCATAGCAACCTCCAACTCCTGAGCTCAAGCGAGTCTCCTGCCTCAGCCTCCCAAGTAGCTGGGACCACAGGCACCCACCACAATGCTCGGCCATTTTTTGGTTGCAGCCATCATTGTTGTTTGGTGGGCCTGGGCTGGGGATTCGAACCTGCCACCTTAGGTGTACGTGGCTGGCACCTTAGCCAATTGAGCCACAGGCACCGAGCCCTGGCTGACTCTTCTTCCTCATCTTCCTCTTTCTTTCTCCTTCTTCTCCCCTCTCTCCCACTTCCCACAACACTCTTGAATAAACCTTGATTTCCATTTGGGCTTGCATGGCACTGTACCTGCCTTAGCCTTATTTTTAAGAGTAGGTTCATATTGGCTTTCTAATACAAAGGAGGAAAATGAAATAAAATAACTGAGAGACTGACTTTTAAATTGTTGGTCTTTTAAAAAATAGGATTTTGTAGCCTCTGTAAAAAAAACTTGCTCTCTACACCCCAAACATGTGCTTTCAGACTTATATGTAACTTTGTGGCTCATGGGGTTTTTGTAAAACACAATATGATAATTGTTTTAAAATTGAGTCACCAAAAGTAGCCCTCCCCTCCCCCAGTATCAGACCGGTTTGACTCGGTGTTTATTCTGAGGTCAGCGGCTCAGGACTGTGCTCCCCAGGGTTTCCTTGAGGTTGGGTTCTACCTCCACCCAGCACAGCTCTAAAGGGCTTTGCCCTGATTCAGTGTCACCTAGAGGAGTTGGTGTTGTCACCAGCAACCCCAGCAACCACAGAGCTAACAGGTAGTTCACCCTGGTGCCGCATCCTGACCTTGGGCCTCCCCACACTAAGACCCCTCCAGAACCCCTGCCTGGGGCCACTGGCGTCAGAGCCTGAGTATGCAAGTGGCCCTCTACCTGAGCAGGCTGCAGTGTCCTGGAGGTGGGACCCCACTCCTGGGGCACCCCAGGGTGTCATCCTGAGCCCCTCTTGTGTTCATCCTCTGCCCTGACAGCTCCTAAGTAAACCCTCTCAGTTCTTCCAAAATACATCTCTCTCCCAGGTCATCATCGTTCTCATCTGGACTATTGCTGTTGCCTCTTCACCAGTGTTGCCCAGTTTAGCAAACAGAAATTTGAGGCACCCAGTGAAATTTGAATTTTAGATAAACAACAAGTCACTTTTTAGTAGAAGTGTGCCCGTGCATCTTCCCTGGCAGGCCTGCCTCTGATGCATCTCCCCCAGTCTTTTGACCGCCCTCTTTCGGAGCTCCACTGAGCAGGCAGAGACAAGTGGAGGGGGTTTTTTGCAGTTTTTTATTGTAGTAAAATATGGGCAAAATAAAACATTCCGGTGTACCCATGTTTAAACGTGCCTAGTAGCATTAAGCTCTGCACCTGTTGAACAACAGCTCCCCGTTCTCCTCCCCAAGTCCTTGGCCACCACCCTTCTCTTCTCCATTTGACCATTCCAGGTGCCTCACCAGCTGGGTGATTTTGCATCCCTGCCCTGCTCCCTCTAGTGGACTCTCCCCGCACCTGCAGACAGTCCTCTGCCCAGTGTGTGACTGACTCCCCAATGCTGCCTGCCCAGAGCTTTCCTATTTCACCCTCTCCTCAGCCACTTTATGAAAACTCCCAGCCTAAGCCCCTTCCCAAGGAGTGCCTTTCCTGACCTTCCACCTGAAGTAGTTCCGTCTCACCTTCTGCCCGCTGTAGGTGGCCCTCTGTCAGTTTCTTTTATAGCCTGTACTGCAATTTGATTTTTTTCTAAGTTCTCATTTCTTTAGTTTCCCCAGCTTTTAGCATAGTGTTTTGTATATAGTATGTGTTCAATAAATATTTACTGAATGGCTATATCAACTACTTAAAGGGGGCTCCCTATATTCCATTTAAAACAGTAAGTTCTTTATCCTCTGCTTCTAACAGCCGGGAATGAGTAACTAGAAGAACATATGTTTTTTTAAAAGGTTTTCTGAGTCACTATTCAGGTGTATTTAACCGTGATGTATTTTCTTCTTCCCCTTCATCTAGCTATGAGTTTACTTTCTTTTGCAAAACTGGCCTTATTGGTTGAAAGAAAGAAGTGAAATGTGGGCATTTAGGCTGTCAGAGAAGACAAAGTGTGGCTTTGTTTTGCCTTCCTGTGGCATCCAGAACACGGAGAGGAATGAGGAATTGTAGGTGAAGTATTTGACACTGCAGATGCAATTAGCCTAATTTGGAGGGAAAATACTCACACTAGAACAGGTCTGTCCTCCCCAGGGTCACCCAGCACCTCTTACACCTGCCCCTGGGTGTTCAGCAGAGCCCTTGCTGCTGGCAAAGGCAGACTCTGCCTTCTGCAAAGTGGGGTGGAGTTTCCACAAAGTGAGGATTCCCAGCTCTTGTTAATCTCCCACCCTCCTCCTCCCGTCTCTGTGACATATCTGGGTAGCATGCGTGTTGTCAAACCAGCCTCTTGCACATTCAGTGATTCGGGACATATTTATACTGCAGGCTGAGTACCCCTTATTTAAATGTTTGGGACCAGAAGTGTTTGGGATTTGGGGTTCCTTTTTTTGGATTTTAGAATATTTGCATTATACTTTCCAACAACACGTCCCTAATCTGAAAATGGAAACCAAAATATTCCATGTTGGCGCTCAAAAAGTTTGAGATTTTGGAGCATTTCAGATTGTTTTTCAGATGAGGTGTGCTCAGCTGCAGGTGTGTTTCAGCTGAGGTGGCGCTGAGGTGCAGCAAGGAACTGGATCCTGGCTATGTCCACAGCACCCCTAGATGTTAAGTCCCTGCCATAGTCTGTGCCGGTCTGTCCTGCCTCACTGCATTGACCTTGGATGTGGACATCTAGACTCACTGCTGTGCTCAGTGCTGGCCCACCCGCCCAGCATACCGGAGCATTATTCCTAGTGATCCAGACTTCAGACGCGGTCCTCTCTCTTTGTTGGCTCCCTCCCCTCCAGGACTCTGTCCCTTCCCCAGCCACTCCTGGCATGACCTGTCCCTCTGTCCCCTTCGTCATTTCCACATCCACTGCTCCCCTCTGGAGCTTCAGCTCCAGGGCACCCGCAGTGCGTCCCGTCCCTGGAGCCTGCCCGTCCCCTGCCTCACCCCAGGGCTGATTTTCTTCCCTCATTCCCCAGCATGCACACACTTCTGCCCCTGTCCCTTTGCCACATTTGCAGGGTCAAAGCCCAGCCTACAAGTCCAGCTGTTCACATGTTTGCCTCCATGTCCACATGACATCTGGGCCCGAGCCGATGTGCTGAGTTGCCTTTCTGAACTTCTAATTCAAGTCCTCCCTTCACCACTGGCCTAGTAATCCTGTACACATGCCCAGCCTATTCCCGCTCCCTCTATCCCAGGTGACAGTGTCCTGCCTTCACGTCTGCACGCAAATCTTCCAGCCTCCTTGCCCCCCTCTCTGTGGGTTACTGTCCTGTCTCTCTCCCTGAGGCAGGTGAAGCAACCGTCAGGCAGCCCCTCTGGCTATCCGCTGCCTGCCTTCTTGGTGTCCCGGCCACCCATGTGTTAGCATTTTCCTGACCACTGCACCACCTGCACAGAAGCCGTAACAGCCTTTGCGTTCACCTGCACCCTCTCTAGCTACTTCTGCTACAGATGTCCATGAAAGACTACACTCACTCTTTTCATTTGCCCCTCCTGCTTGCTTGAACCCACCACCCGACCGGGCCTCTCAGCCTTGCCTGGGGCACCAGCAGTCTCTTGTAGTGGGTCCCTCCCTGCTTCCTGACACGTTTCCTCACTTGCTCCGCAGACTCATTATCTGCTTTTCCTGCCCCTCACTGGCTATTTCCTCCTCATCTCCCAACATTTATGTACCCGAATGTCCCAGAACTCAGCCCTTCGACCTCTTCTTTCTCCATAGTCATCTCCTTATTGATCACATTGAAAGTGTATTACTTTCCTAGAGCTGCCACAGGGCTTACAACCACAGAAATGTATTCTCTTACAGTCCTGGAGGCTGAGATTAAGTTATCAGCAGGGCCGAGCTCCCTTCAGACACTCTCAGGGAGACTCCTTCCTGCCTCTCCAGCTCCTGGTGGCTCTAGGCCATCCCTGGCTTGTGGCAGCATCTGGACTCTGCCTCCATCCTCACACGGCCTTCTCCTCTGCCTCGGTCTTAGACCTCCCTCTACCATTCTCTTATACAGACGCCAGTCACTGGACTTGGGGCTGACCCTAAATCCAGGTGTGATTTCATCTTGAGATGCTTAATTAGTTAAATCTGTGGAGAGTCTATTCACAAATAAGGTCACATTCTGAGGTTCAGGGTGATCATAAATTTGGGAGTCACATTATTTGACGCAGTATAACCTGTCTATATCCTGACCATTCTGAAGTCCACTCCCCTGCTCGAACATCTCCCCTGAGCTGCTACTCACTCTGCAGCCCCCAGGGAGTGCAGTAGGCCTGACAGACTCCACAGCCGCCCTGGGCACCTGTTCCCATCCCTCCACCTGCTGCTCAGCAGTCTTCTCCCACTCTGCTGGGGTGGGCGGGAGCCCATCCTTGCGATGTTCAGCCCCAAGCTCAAAGTCACTCTGACTATTTTTTTTTTCTTGAGACAGAGTCTCACTATGTTGCCCTCAGAGTGCTATGGTGTCACAGCTCACAGCAACCTCAAACACTTGGGCTTAAGCGATTCTCTTGCCTCAGCCTCCCAAGTAGCTGGGACTACGGGCACCCGTCACAACACCCAGCTATTTTGTTGTTGTTGTAGTTGTCATTGTTGTTTGCAGGCCCTCCCAGGTTCGAAACTGTCAGCCCCAGTGTATGTGGCTGGTGCCCTATTCACTGAGCTGTGGGCGCCGAGCCTGACTCTCTTTCTCTTATGTTGCATCTTCAGCTCTCAGAAAGTCCAGTCGGCCCCACTCTCAAAAGAGATTTACGGCCCTATAACTCCTCCACTCTGTTATCCGGACCTACCTTGGACACTCTCTCTCAAAATGGATCAGCAGGTCACCTGGCTGGGCCTGTGCTCCAGCTCTGGCTGCCTTCTGAGCCCGTTGGTAGCACAGCAGCCAGACCACTGCCCTAAGGTACCAGTCAGACCCTCCAGTCATTCCTGGCCTCACTCAGAAAGGGCAGAGCAGAAGCTGTTATATCGGTTTATAATGGCCTGCAGTGTTGATGTAGAAAAGATAGCTATTCTCATAGTTTTTTTTGTTCTCTTATTTGTCTGGAAATCTGTGTTGCAGAGTTTCCTATACTTGCCTTATCGTAAGCCTTGGACTGCTGTTTAACATCTACAGATGTCGTGGTCCCTCTCGTGTTAGCAGTAATTAAAGAGAGGGGCCCAACATAGCCGCGTTTGGTAGACTTAGATGAGGCTGGGGAGCACTGCCGCAGAGAATCTGCTAAACTGAGTTGAGTGATAATTTTTCTAGGTCATCCCATCTTCAAAGGGATGCTGATTTCCCTGTAATAAATCTGTAGCCGCTAAGGAGGAATCGTACTTATTCTCTCACTGCCATAAACTGGAGAAGCCCAGTAATTGTTTGCCCAAATTACTAGGCGCAGCCAAGTACACCCGGTGGGCAAAATGTTGGGTCCTGCTTTCCCCCCAGATCCAGCTTTTTCAGCCACCTACCACCCCTCTGGAGAGGGTGGACCTCCCCCAGGCTCTGCTGTGAGCATGTGTTATTTTGAAAACTCACTTCAAAGGGGTTGAAGCATAAGTAAAGATTATAGCAAATCTGTTTCGGGTAGATTTGGAATTTATGAGATTTTGTTACAGACTTCCTTTAAGTTTCTTGCAGAACAGGTAAGTCAGGGGTTGTTTTCAGGGGAGGAATATTGTTCAGAATCACCAAGATCAGGTTCTTTAAGATATTTTGTTTTAGTTGAAATATAGTACAGGTGCCTGTTATGCATTTTCTTCACTTCTTAGCCACCTGACACGGTATATGTTTATTTGCTAATTTTCTGTTCCCCCCCCCAATCCCCAACCCTCCACCACCACCACCACCCCCATGCCCCCCCAACCCCCCACCCAAGTCGGAAAGTAAACAGCACAGAGAAAACTGTATTATGGTCCACACTGCACCTGGAACAGGGCAGGGCTAGGAGTAGGCAGGACTGTGTGTAAATGGATGGATGGGGGATTGTCAGCCAGCACAGAGCCCTGCCTCAGAAGTACCTTGGCTGCCCGTGCTTTCAGATGCTAAAGGACGCAGCAACCTAGAAAAGCTACAAGTAGCAGGGGCACCAGTTCACATTCCCACCAGCATTGTACAAGGTTTCCAACTTCTCCACATCCTCCCTAACTCTAGTTATTTTCTCATTTTTGATAACCATTCCTAATGTGTGTGGTGAACTTTTGGAAGAGATACTAAATGGATGTTAGTTGACAAACTTCTTTTTCTTTTCTGCTAAGGAAGGTGATCCTCTTTCATGTAAATGTGCTAATTTAAATATGTGTAAGTTTTTTAAAAAATTTCTCTTTTCTTTCCTTTTATCCTGCCCCAACCTTATGAGCATTCTATTTTTAAAGGAAGGAGCCCCTCCTCCACAGATGAATGGTTAAGAACACAGGTGGTGGGGCCAGACAGACTTGGGTTCAACCCCTCGCCTTCCTAGGAAACTCTTAACCTCAGTTTCCTCATCTTCATATGAATATCTCCTTCTTCATGGGCTTATTTTAATGATTACAGCTGACTGGCACATTGCCTGAGTGAGTTGGCGCTAATACGCGGTAGCTACGTGATCATTATCAAAGTGTAGGTTTTACTGTTCTTAGCAGTTTTACTTGAAAAAGAAGAACATTATTGTAATAGACAATCTAAAATAAACTTTGCAAGAAATTTTTTTTGGTCATCTTAAAAGAAATATATTTAGCAATACAAATCCAGCAATGATAGCCACATAGACTATTTTCATGGTCTAACATGAGTAAACTATATACAGAATAGAAATCCCTAGAATATAGTATTAAGTAAAAAAAGTGTCCTTATCTTTTTCTAATAAATGACTTTAATAAATACAGCAATATCCTACTTAAACATGCATTTTTACACCTAACAATATCCATTTAGTTACTACAAAAATTTATTTAGGTTTTGCAAGAAATTTTGGCCCGACATGAAGGCTGTGTTGATCAGTTTGATGGAAGTATTTTGGATTGCATGTGAAAACCCCACACTGTACCCCAGAAGTGCATTAATGTACATAGTTACCATTCAATAAAAATAAAAAGAAATTTTGGCCCAGAAAACGTAGAGTGCAAACACAGCAATGAATGAGCTTGCTGTTCCCTCCCTTCCTTCATCCAGATGATGGATGCAGAGTGCAGGGCTCCAGTGCTGGGGAGTCAGTGAATATTAGCACATGAAATAGTGTTTCTCTAACAAATGTTGATGAAACAAGTGTGTTGTATTTAAAGTGCACGCGTGTTCTTAAACTTTCTTTTGGCAAGCTCTGTTTTCTTTGCATTCTGTTTTCTGTTGTCATTAAATTGTCTTTTTAGGTCATTTACAAAGAATCCTTTGTAACAGGGAGCCCCTGGGGTGAATCCTTCAGAGAAACTATAGGTTCTACTCAATTGTGACTCATTTTTCAGTTTCCACTTATGAATATTATTAATATCCCAGGCTTTTGAGCATGATTAATCAAGTATAGGAAGCAAATACATCTCAGAAGAGTGAGGCAAGTGAAGCTGCTAGAGCAGGTGAAGCACCAGGAGAACCAGGTTTCACTCTTTCCTCCTCTCTGGTGAGTTTCTTGTTCAGTTTTTCTCACTGCCTCTAGATGACGAATGTTTTCCACCCTGCCAAGTCTACGACAGGTCGTGTTCTCAGTTCCATTTTCTCATTTAGGCTGGAATTTCCTGGGGTAGATTTTAGCTTTGCTTGAGAGATCACATTCAGTCCCTGATAAGGTTCCTTTGATCCCTTTTGTTCCCTCAGTCATCTGACGCAAATGAGAGTTCTTCTCATTAAAGTTAAAAAATAAATGAATCTCAACTAGCCTGTTGTTTGCCAATTTCTCAGACAAGCCATAGTAATTGGAATGGGCACAAGCGCATTAAGCAGCCTTGCAGAGTGAGGTCATCCACAGAGCTGCCTTGCAGAGTGAGGTCATCCACAGAGCTTCCTATCCGAAGCCTCGCTGGGCTCCCTGGTGACAGCAGCCCAGTGCGTGCCCAGCTCAGTCCACAGAGCACGCCCGGCAAGGCTCTGTGAGGAGCCCGCAGTCATGCTCAGGGCCTGGGCGTCTGGTGGGAGGGAGCTTACTGGAAGCCTGCAGCATGGTGGGAGGAGCTGGGGTTGACAGACTTCTCCTTGGGCCTTTGAGAAAAGCAGGGAAAGACCTTGGTGGCCATCACTAGGAAATCAGGCCGCTTGCCAGGGGCGTTGTTTGAGTTCCAAGCTCCACTTGGTTTTGTAAAGCATAGTTGAGATTTCCCCCTATGACCCACATTTTAAAAGTCCACCTTATGTGTTTCCAAGGGCCTTCCTAGTTAGGTATTTCCTGCCTCTAGTGTGGTCACAGCCGGCCAGCTCCTCAGTCAGCATATTTGATGACCAGGAGCTGGAGTGCTGTCAGGAGGGAGGGACCAGCATCCCCTTCCTCAGGGCGGCCCAGGCAAGGCTGTGTGGACATAGGTGGAGAAGCTCCACTTGGGGAATAAGAAATGTCGACTTTCTCCTCAAACTTTCTTAGCAGAGAGGGAATTTAAATGAGCGCTGTGAACTCAAATGCTCCCTAAATTTTTGGTCTGATTTAACATTTTGACCTCATTTCCTAAAGAAAAAATTATTTGCAAAATAAATAGGACTTTAGATTTTTTCTTCTGTTACCATTGTAAGTATGTAAGGGTGTATGTGTGTGAGAAAGAGAAATCACATCTAGAGCTAAGAATGTACCAAAAAATAGAGGCACATGGCCAGCACCTCCTTGTATAGTTATGCAGTGGGTGTCCACCGTGGCTGCTTTAGTCTGAATCCATCCCTGATCTGGCTCACCCACCAGCCCTGACAGCTGGGTCCCTCTACCTGGAGGAAGCAGCACCTTCTCACCTGCTGTGGCCTGAAGGGCACCTCAGTTGGAGGGTTAACACTTCCTGTTTCACACCAGCATTTGTGGTAAAACCGTACTTCTCTCTTCTTTGGCCCCAGTGTGCCTCCAGCCACCTCAGTGCACCTGGCAGTGTGTTGCAAACAAGTCCTGTTCAGTTGATTTGGCCCTGGGGAAGAGGCAGACACGTCCAGACGACTAACTTTACATTAGAAAGGCTGCTCTGGAGGACAGCAGTCTTTTCATCTGGCACCACACAAGATAAGCTGATGAGCTTGGTTGAAGGCAGGGAGTGGCCTAGCTAGTACCGGCTGTCTAGCTAGACTCTTTACTGGGCACCAGATGCCTGGAGTTTCACCAGGGCTACTGGCTCCTGGGGTTTACTCTCTGACCCAGTAATGTTATTTTAATTTTGTTTTGGGGGGGGGGAGCAGGAGTTGGTGGTTTTTTTGTTTTGTTCTGTTTTGATTTTTGGAGACAGGGCCTCACTCTGATGCCCAGACAAGAGTACAGTGGTGTTGTCATAGCTCACTGCAGCCTCACCAGGGACCCAGGGATCTGACTCAGGGAGGCAGTGTGCTCAAGTGTCACCTTCTGTGTCACTCGCTTCAGCCACAGGCATTTTCGAGAAATAGTCACTTTGCACTCGGAGCTTTGGTCATAGTGTACCATGGGCTCCCTGACCTACTCAATAAACCACTTTTAAAAAATAATAAAACAAACATCAGGAGAAAATTTCATCACCATATATTTTCACAGAAGGTGTGAAAAGAGGAACACACATCCACCGTGCTATTTGAGCTGAAGAGCAGAGGAAAGGCGAGCCTGTCTCAGCCTGACTCGGCTGCCTTTAGACCAGGAGTCCGGAAAGTGTACTAACATCCGCTCCTGGCTGCTCTCATTTAGGTAATGGGGATGCTTTTTATTTCAAACTTCCTGTGGCTTCGCACATGGACTCCCTAGGACAGAATAGAAGAGACATTTTTGATGGCTTCTTTAGTGTCAGCAGGTGGCTTAAAAAGTAAGGTTTTCCCCTCCTTGGTACACTGCTGGCCCGGCACTGTGATGCTGGCATGGCCCAGATGAAGAGAATCTCCTCATTTGATTTAGAACCAAAAGACTGAATTGGTTTTTTAAACCCTCTAAGTCAGCAGTTCTCAACCTGTGGTTCACGACCCACAAGAACTATATTAAAGGGCCTCGGCATTAGGAAGGTTGAGAACCACTGCTCTAAGTAACTGCCCAGCCCCAGAGTGTGGATGCAGAGGGGAGAGGCCCTGTGTGTCGTGTCCCTCATCTCTGAGCTGCGGGGCCCACAGGGTCCTGCTCTGCAGGGGCTGGAAAACAGAATCTCAAGCCCTGTGTTCTGAGCTGCTGATGGACTAAGAATTCTGCCAAGGTGCTCTGAGCTCCTTCACCACCTTCCCCTCCCTCTCCTGCCTCCGCATGGAGCAGCCTCCTCTTTCTCTTGGGTCTGCGAGTCTTGCTGCTGCTTTTCTCAAGCCCGTTGCATCCAGGCTTCCTCCCCAGCACTGAAGACAACAGTCCAGGTGTGAGGTTGTACGTAGGCAGCATGTTGAGACCAAGGTTTTGTTCTAATCTATCCAGAACTTTAAATCCTGAAATAGCTTAACTTTACCAGGTATGATCTAGCCTCACCCAACTCAAACTTTAATGTGCTGGTTGTGGGCCACGCTTGGTGTCCCAAGGGCCTGGAGTGGATCACCAGGGGATACTGGCTCCTATAGATTCGGATTGAATTGGTTAGGGTGGGGCCAGACGGTGATACTGTTTACAAGTTCCTCCTGTTTGATTTTAACATACAGCCAGAGTTAAGAAACACTGGCTTAAGACCAGGCTTTAGGTGGCTCATACCTATAATCCTAGTTGGGAGGCTGAGTCTGGAGGATCAGCCTTAAACCCAGGAGGAGTTCAAGGTTGCAGTAAGGTCTGCTGATGCTGCTGCACTCTTATCTAGGCAGCATAGCAGGGTCCTGTCTAAGAAGGAGGGAGAGAGGAGAGAGAGAGAAAGAGGAAAAAGAGAAAGAGAGAGGAAGGGAAAGAAGGAAGGAAGAAATACCGGTTTAAGGAATAAAATTTAATTTAACTGAAAAATGCACAGAAGAAAAGTTAAATTACTTCCAAACCAATGTACTCACCTGTGGCATAACTTTGGGAAAGTAATCTCCTTTTGGCCCCAGAAAATTTCTAAGAGGAATGACAGCTATTGCTTTTTTACAACATTTATGGCTATTTGGATGAGAGTATATTTCCTTGCTTAATTTTTGCCAGGTTGCTTTCATTCTGATAAGGCGTTTAACCTCATTCCAGCCTAGACTATATCAATATTCATCGTATTTCCCTCTTTTGAATCACAGTGAAAAGTTGGTTTTAAACCATCTTTGTTCCATTCAGCTTCTTCTAGACAGGGTGTCATAGTTTGTTTCATGTTACTATAACAAAGTATAACAAAATGCTTACTTTATAAAAAAGAGAAATGTATTTCTCACAGTTTCAGAGTTTGGTAAATCCATGATCAAGACACCAGGAGACTGGGTGGTGCCTGTGACTCAAGGAGTAGGACACCAGCCCCATATACCGAGGGTAGTGGGATCAAACCTGGGCCCAGCCAAAAACTGGAAAAAAAAAAAAAAAGACACCAGGAGATTCAGTCTCTGGCATGGTCCTTCTTGCTGTGTCCTCACATGGACAAAGGTGAAGGGAGGCAGAAGGACTGACCCCTTGTAGAACCTCTTTATGAGGCCTAATCCCATTCAGGAGGGAGAAGCACTCATGTCCTGATCACCTCCCAAAGCCCACCTCTTAATATGATTGCATTAGAGGTTAAGTTCCAGCATGAATTTGGGGGGACACATTTAGACCATAGCACTGTACATTCCCAATGGGAATGAGGTTGCTCCAAGGGAGTGAAAATTGATCCTTGAGGGGTGAAGAAATGTTAGATATTATAACAGTTTGTGTTTACCCAGAGAAAGCTCGTGCCTCCCTAATACAGTCGTATTTTCTTTGTACTCAATTTTGATTGTTAAAGATACATTAACTTTAATTCAAAAGTCACATTTAATTCAGTTATTCTGCCTAGGAGAGTGGTTGAAAAACCCTGCTCTAGACAGAGACAACCCAAGCAAAGCTTTGCACGTACCTCCTGAGGCAGGTCCTGACCTTGGTCTAGGGAGAGCATGATTCCCCTCTGAGGGCTAATAGTAGGCCAAAATCTCAGGACCATTTTTCTCTCTTCTCAGTAAATATTCTCTCTGTGAAAACTTGAGGTTCCAGAAGCCCCTAGGTTCATGCTAAGCTTTCTCGCAGGTGTGACATTCTGGGGCATGTTGTTGGGAGCCCAGACTCTGGGGTTAGATACACCTGGTGTAAATTCAGACTCTCACCTTCCCTCTGTGGCTTTTGGCAGGTTCTGAAATTTCTCTAAGCCTCTTTTCCATCTGTACAACAGAGGTAAAAACTACCTGGTAGGTTGGTTATTAAGATGAAATGTGAATTGTGTGTGAGGGATGTAAAACCATGTCTGGCATTATAGTTAATGTACGATTCATGGTGGGGAAGTGGTGGTTGTTGATGTCTTCTACCCACTTTCCCTACCATCATCATCTCAGTGAAATATCTGTGGTCCAAACAACACAACAGTCTTCTGAATCAGATTCTTTTCTCATCAGACTTGACCGACGTCACGTAACTCTCACGTAACTCTTGCAGAAGTCAACCTTTCCAAGCTGCTGGAGAAATAGGAAGCAGAAGTCCCTGGGGACAGCTGAGGCTGGGTTTGATGTATTTATGTAACAGTTCTGTCTACAGTGCTGAATGCCAAGGGGCCCTGAGGGAGGAAGAAGGTATTCCGTGAAAGAGAAGCTGTGAAAGAGAAGCTGAGCCTAGATTCAGTTGCCAAAGGAGTGTCTTATTTCTTCCTGTAGTTGCAAAATAAAGCCAGATTTACTTTAACCAAAGTAAATGCACCACCACCACCCAAAACAATGAAGGTTAAAAATTTAAAAAAGAGAACAATATATAATAGAGTAGGGAAGGACTAGAGAATTAACTAATTTTATAAGAAGAGAGTTGTGATGTTTATGATCTCAAAGCAAGTCATACCTGAGAGCTTTTACTTTGCTCCCATGTCCACTATTTATTCAATGTGGCCAATACTATTGATTCAAACCCTGTCTTGGTTAATCTTATTAGTGTGTGGCATCTGCATTCCTTATAGCACTCTGGCATGGAGAAGAAAGCCAAAATAAACCAGGCTTGTTTGCAAAGCTGTTGGTATTTCAGAGTTAGTTTTAAAAATCCATTCACATTTATATAAATGCAAAACCTGGGTAAGTGGAACAAAAGCCTTGCTAACAAGTTCCCAGAATGCTTTTCATCACGAGCTGATCATTAAAATTGCCACCAAGAATGGGAGCCCAGGGCCCAGTGCCGTGACTCACACCTATGATCCTAGCACCCTGGGAGGCCAAGCTCACAGGTTTAAGACCAGCCTGAGCCAGAACAAGACCTCATCTCTAAAAATAGCCAGGAGTTGTGGCAGGCGCCTGTAGTCACAGCTACTCAGGAGGCTGAGGAAAGAGATTTGCTTGAGCCTAAGAGTTTGAGGTTGCTGTGAGCTATGACTTCATGACAGACATTTATTTCTCACAGTTCTAGGGGTCAGGAGGTCCAAGACCCAGGTGCCAGCAGGTGCAGGGCCTGTGAGGGCCTGGTTCCTGGTTCATAGTCCACCCTCTTCTGACTTCATCTTCACATAGTAGAAGGCACCTCTCTGGAGCAGCATTTTTCAACCTGCGGATCACGACCCACAGGAATTGTATTAAAGGGCCACGGCATTAGGAAGGTTGAGAACCACTGCTCTGGGGACTCCTTTATGAGGGCTCGTGCTCATGAAGGCTCCACGCTGGGGCCCTAATCACCTCCTGAAGGTCCACCTCTGAATCCTGTCACCTTGGGGACAGGGATTTTAACATCTGAATTCTGGGAAGACACCAATATTCAGTCCATGGCGTCTGTTTTCTTCTTTAAAACACTGGAATGATGACATCTGTATATTTACATGTAAGAATTTAGTAGGGTCTTAAAAATTATTCACAGATTAGAAAATACTGAGACATGTTGCTGTGTTTTGCTATTTTTAAAAAAGGATTATCACTATTGAAGGTGGGAAGGGCAGTTGTTTTAGGAAAGGCTCAAATGATGATTGTCTTTACCCATTGTCTTAAAAACCTGGGTAATCAGAATAATACACGTGAAAAGACTGAGGAACTCATAAGTGTTTTGGTTCTCCTTGATGGCACTCTGTGATCATCTACCCTAAATATGAAAAGAGAGCCCCTTTCTATGTTCAGATTGCAGAAGGGATGGCTTACATTGAGCGGAAGAACTACATCCACAGAGACCTGCGAGCAGCCAACGTCCTGGTCTCCGAGGCGCTCATGTGCAAGATTGCGGATTTTGGTCTTGCTAGAATAATTGAGGATAACGAGTACACAGCGAGGGAAGGTATGTTCTAGGGACCATCTTTAGGTGTCTCCTCATTGTTTTATTTTGTTTTCGTCTGTTTTTAACAAAACAATTACAATAGTTATCATTTAAAAACAAACTTTTTGGTACAACATTCAACATGTACCATAATCGTTTCTAAAAAGTACTCCCTTGAGTACTCCATGATTCTTTTGTAACTTTTTACAAATGCTATCGTTTGTATTTCAATGAAGCAAAGCCAAACAAAAATAGATTTAGCAAGATCAAGATTCCTTGTTTATATTGGAGTTTTCAGTCAAGCAATAAAGTGTACTTTCCTTCACTGTAGAGAAAATACCTGTAACATTAATTCAGAGGTCTTTATTCTGGCCTTTTAATTACAAGTTAAAACATGGACATTATCACACACAGAGAACTAAATATAATGATTGATACAAAAATGTACTTACTCCTTTATTTTCCCACATTCTGTATTGTAAATGTGAACCAAAAATGCAGAGAGGTAGATGGCCCCCAGGCCCATCACACCATCTGCAGGCTAAGCACAGTTGGAGGAGCCCAGGCTGCTTCTGTGGAAGTGTCACCTGTGGAGCTTCTGACCTGAGGATTCTGGCAAAGTTGAATGAATATTTTTGCAGGGTTCACTGTCTTCCAGAAGACAGTGTCAAGCACTTTCTTGACATCCCTAAGCATTGTTAAACAAGGGTTATTTTTCTTTTAACCATGTTTGTTGTTTCTGGAGGACTCCACACATCTTACAGAGGTGATGAGCAGATTGCAGGTGTTGTTTTGATCTGGTGCCTGTCTCTTGCTTCCCCCATGTGCAGGATGGTTCTCCTCCTGCCTCAAGGCTGTGTCCTCTCATCCCAGACCTGAATGCTTGTCCTCAGCAGAAAGGCAGGAAGAAAAGAAGCTAAAAAAAACACAAACAGCTGAGATGTGATGAGGACGTATAGTGTCGGTGAATGGGCTCTCTGCATTATCTCATTTGTGTCTAAAATAATGCTGCAGGACAGGCATCAGTATTATCATTACTATTCCCACCTGACAGATGAGGAAGCGAGAGGTGCTGTAACTTTTGGAGGTCCCTCAGTAAGGGATGGAGCAGGGATTCAAACCCGGGAGATCTAGCCTCAAAGCACATGAAGAGTTAGAATTGACTCCACCAGCTTGGTTGAATTTGACAAGCTTGGAGTCTCAGAAAAGTAATGGTTCTCATGCAAAGAGCATGGCTCAACCCGAGAGCACGGGCTCTAGATCACACAGCACACCATCTCCTATGTCACATCCCACTCCTGACACCACTTGTCAGGGCCCAGGACCGGCCCAGGTCTCGGGCCTGGCTTAACAAGGTTCCAGATGCGGACCGCTAAGCTACCTTGCTCAGGAACAATTTCTCTCAGATGTCTGAGGGCTATCTACTTTAGCAGGAGAGAGAGAGTGTGTCTTAGAGAGAGTAAAGCGGTCTTCTTAGAACAGATAGATCTTAGTTTTTAGCAGAGCTTGGTAATCTTCAGCAGAGAGACGCTGTGCTGGCATTCTGCAGGCAGGAGAGGAATCAGAGTAAGCGGGTCTGTGATAGAAAGTGTACGCTTTCTGACTGCCTTCTCCTCCAGCCTACGAGGCTGATCTCATGCCTCTCAACACCACAGGTGTAGAGACTGCCAATTCACCACTGCTCATCTCGTGAGCTCTAATGCTTGTTAGAACTAAATCCCTCTCCATGCCCTTTTCACCAAGTATTTCATTATTGAGCTATACAGGTATTTCTTAGAACTCTCACTCCTCCTAGCCATAGGCTACATGGGCTGCTACACTCCTGGCTCATGTCAGGATGGCAGTGAGGTCACCCACCTTCAGTGAGTGGCATTCACTGGCACCTTCGTTACCAGGTTTCCTTGGTATTCACACTGTGCCAGGCCCACGGTTCAACCCACATAGTCCTCACAGCAAGCTGGAGAGTCTGATTGTTCCCCTATTTTACACATGAAGGCACCAAAACAACACAAAGAAGGAAGTGACTTGCCAGGTTCTCCCCAAGAAGGAGACGCCAGAGCCAGGATTCAAACCTGGCTGTATGTGATGGAGTGGCCAGCCCCCAACCCAGTGCTTCAGGCTGGTGAGAGGGGTAGGTGAGTGCAGGAATGCGTGACAATGTTGTTGGCACGTAGCAGCCACTCCACAAGGCTCTCTACCATCCTCATTGTTCCTATCCGGATTTCCAATCTTGGTTGAGTACCACAAAAAATTCTCAGCAAACATACAATCAAGTTAAATGTGTTTTTAAAAATATTGTTGGTCGGAGTCCCTAGCCAATGGTTCTCAACCTTCCTAATGCTGCAGCACTTTAATACAGTTCTGTGGGTCTCTACAGGTTGAGAACCGCTGCTAGACTTTCCCGGGGGCCTGAATCCCCACTTTCCCCAAGGGTCCCCTGCTTATCTCATTGGGCCAGGCCTGCCTATCCCCAGCCCTTGACCTCCCCAGGTCTTCCTGAGAATTGAGCAGTCTCATTCTTGGCAAACCATCATTCTGCCACGTCCTGAAAGTGTCACACGTTTTGTTCTATAAGACATTAAAGTTTGGAGTAGCATCTGAAATTCATATTGGTACAAATTTAAAGATATTTATCCATAAAATATACTCATAATAAATACTTTATGTTCCCTGTACACATAGTATGGGTGCATTAGAGAAAATTTGAGCAAGTTGGGTATGTGCATTAGAGGCTGGTGCTGAGGGGCAGATGAACACAGCCGAGTCCTTCACTTCTGTGCTGAGCTGTTTATGTGGACGTTGTCTAGGAGCATGTCCAGGAAACAGGAGAGAAGCAAATTTTTTAGTATAGTATTTTGCACCATATGTATGTGTTACCTATTCAAAGTAAATATTTTAAATGAAACATCAAAAAAGGGTCATATGTCCATGACTTGATGTGTAAGTTCAGACACCCAAGTAAGAACCCTGTGTCTTCGTCCTCAGGTGCCAAGTTCCCTATTAAGTGGACAGCTCCAGAAGCAATCAACTTTGGATGTTTTACTATTAAGTCTGATGTGTGGTCCTTTGGAATTCTCCTGTATGAAATCGTCACCTATGGGAAAATTCCCTACCCAGGTATCGTTTACTTACCTATTTATCTTCAAGTGGTATATATGAGAAAAAGTCAAATTGCAACCCCCCGCAAAACCCCAAACCATCCAATCAAAAGCAAAGAATAATCACTTTCTGCCAGAGTTTGATTTTTACTGTATTTAGTAGAAATGGTTATAAAATATACTTGGACACTTCTCTGCCTTCTTATCTTATGGGGGGCACATTCTTTTCTCTTTTTTTGCAGTTTTTGGCCGGGGCTGGGTTTGAACCCACCATCTTTGGCATATGGGGCTGGTGCCCTACTATTTGAGCCACAGGTGCCGCCCAGGGGGGCACATTCTTTTTCTCCACTAATTAACTCTCCCACTGGAATGCACCTGGCATGTAGTGAGCACCAGGGTGAGGGTGGAGTAGCCCCCAGTGCCCCTCCAAGGCTGGGCACCACAGGGAAGGGGACAGATGCACAGACAGGGGTTTCCACTGCTTTTTGTTAGTTTTGAAATAGGCTTTGTAAAAAGTGCTCTGGAATTGCTACCTCTGCAGGAAATAACCACCTCTTTTTTTTTTTGCAGTTTTTGGCTGGGGGCTGGGTTTGAACCCACCAACTCTGGCATTTGGGGTAGCGCCCTACTCCTCTGAGCCACAGGCGCCACCCCAAAATAACCACCTTTTATCAGTGAAAGGTCTTTCCACTCTTGAACATGCCGGTGTCGGTGAGGACTTGGTTCAGTATTCCTGGATTCCTAACAGTGGAAGCCCGAGAAGCCAGATTGTTGCCCATCCCTCCCTTTTTCTAAGGTCTGTGCTAGTGCAGTGAAGAAGAGGGATTTCTCCCAGAGCCTTCACACTCCCAACAAAATTGGTGGATAAAGTAAATTTAAAATTAAATTTTTAATGTCTAAATTATTCCCTTATTCAAAAAAATAAACTGAGTGTGCCAGGCACTGTGGAGGCCCCAGGGATGTGCTGATCTTCGTCCCTGCCCCTCAGGGTTATCAGTCAATTCCAGCCTGCTGTGCCGTGGGTGAGCTGTGCTGTGCAGCCCACGAGCATGGTTTAGGGATTAGTGAGCACTCGCAGGAGGGTCGGGGGAGCTGCAAGTTTTATCCAATGGTCTCAGCAACAGCAAGGACTGAGCAATGCGAGGAATAAATGTCCCCTCAGCAGCAGCACATGGGCCTCGCCAATGGGAGCAGGAGGCCAGCGAGGTTGCATCTCTGTGAGTATTTGATGAATGAATGAGTGACCCGACTAAGCCATCTCATCTCCAGATGGTCTACATGCTATGGGTAGGAAAGAAGGAGGCCAGGGAGTTGGGGGCAGGGTGGCTTGGGGAGAGCCTCAGTGGCTAGTAAGAGTGTCCCATAGGAGTGTTCCCTCCTACTCTGTTGGGATGGAAGCTGGGGAAGGTTTCCAGACAGAGCAGCTGTGTCATGTTGTATGTGCTCCTATCACTCCTGCTGCTGAGTGTGGATGAGCCACTCAGAAGTGGGCAGGGGCCTGCTGGGAGCTGACAGCCTGCCATTGGTGCATGGTGGGTAGTTGTCCCAGGAAGTCCCTGTCATGCCAGCGTCTCACTTTCCAGCTGACCCCGGCTGTGGATGCTGAAGTCACCAAATTAACACTGCTGCAAGATAGGAAAGATGTTACTCATCAGCCAGATGCCTCATGCTGTACATCTGCACCTCCGTGTCTGTGCCTGTGTCTGCTTCTATACTCTGTCTGTTATTACATATGAAATCTGATAAAGTAAACTTAAAACCTCAGAAGCAGTGTGTAATACTGCGGTGTGCTACCTGTGCTGCACAGCCACGGCCCCTGAGGCTCAGGGAAGGTCACTGGACCCCTTGCCTGTGGCAGAAAGAGCTCACCCTCACCCACTGTGTTCAATGGCCAGAATTTGGAAATACTTGATACCTGGGGTAAAAAATTATATTGAAAGAATAAAAAAGGCCAGGCGTGGTGACTCACACCTGTAATCCCAGCATTCTGGGAGGCTGAGGAAGGTAGATTGCTTGAGCTCCAGTGTTTGAAACCAGCCTGAGCAAGATTGAGATCCCATCTCTACTAAAAATAGAAAAACAGCTAGGTGTTGTGTTGGGTACCTGTAGTCTCAGCTACTTAGAAGGCTGAGGCAAGAAGACTGCTCAAGCCCAAGTATTTGAGATTGCTGTGAGCTATGATGCTGTGGCAGTCTACCCAGGATGACAGAGCAAAATTCTGTCTCAAAAATAAATAAATAAATAAATAACAGAGCAAAACTCTGTCTGAAAAACAGATAAACAAACCAGTAGAAGAATGGTGAGAATTACACTCACACACACACATATTAGAACCAACCAGAAACCATCTACTGGTCTGTCCCCCAGTTGGCTTGTCCCTTGTAAGGGTTTGTCTTTGGGGCTCTGATTGATGGATTTGCTAGTCACAGATTGTTATGAGAGCCTCTAGCATTAGCAATTATGAACAGAATTAAGCAATCCTATTTATTTGAACATCAGAGGACTAGATTCATGGAGAGCATAGAGATGGGTAAACATTGCCAAAGTTTGCCATTGTCCACCATTGTTATAACACTGTTCATGGAAGAGATGCTGTTGATAATTAAATTATCTGAGAATACTTTACCTGGTAAAGTGCTGGATTTTTTTTTTTTTAAACAGAAGCCATATGACCAGCTCTGCAAAATAAAAAGAAGATAAAATAAAAGAGATAAAATCCAAAAAAAGAAATAAGAAAGCCTTATATAAAGTGAACACATATTTTTGGAGGGAAAAATGCTAAAAGGTGTAATATTACACATGTTATTATCCTTGAGTAAAGAGATAATAGGTTACATTTTATTTCTGACACATTTCTAAAGTTTATAAATTTTTCTTCTTTCTTTTTTTGTTTCCTGGGACAAAATCTTGCTAGAGTGCTGTGGCATCACAGCTCACAGCAATCTCAAACTCCTGGGCTCAAATGATCCTCCTGCCTCAGTCTCCTGAGTAGCTGGAACTACAGGCACCTGTTATGATTTCTGGCTAATTTTTCTTTTCTTTTCTTTTCTTTTTTTTTTTTTTTTTCTAGTAGACACAAGGTCTCACTCTTGCTCAGGCTGGTCTCCAACTCCTAAGCTCAGGCAGTCCACTCTCCTCAGCCTCCCAGAGTACTGGGATTATAGGTGTGAGCCACCATGCCCAGCCAAAAAGTTTATAATTTTTTCAATGATATTTTTATTAAATATTTTATTCTCACACACATTAGCTCTAAAAAGCTTCTAATCAAAAATTGGCACTTGGGCCCCCTGTCTCCTCAAAGAAATCTACTTGCAGAAATTTTTGTCATTTATTTTAGTATTTGCTACTCATAGTTCTCAATGTTATACTTTTGCCTCTTGAATAAAGTAGAGTTTGTTTGTTTGTTTTCCATTTTACTTATTCGTAAGTAAGAATCTGGTCCCATGGTTTTAAATTCCTGCGAAGGAGAAAGGCAGCCGGCTCCACCCCGGCTACACAGTTTCGCACTGGGTGACCTGGTGATGGTTTCTGCTCT
>CAUYQV010075214.1:0-11003 GCA_963574575.1 Galagoides demidoff | reverse complement strand
TACCAACCTCCAACTCCTGGGCTCAAGCGAGTCTCCTGCCTCCGCCTCCCAAGTAGCTGGGACCACAGGCGCCCGCCACAATGCCCGGCCATTTTTTGGTTGTAGCCATCGTTGTTGTTTGGCGGGCCTGGGCTGGGGATTTGAACCCGCCACCTTAGGTGTACGTGGCTGGCGCTTTAGCCGATTGAGCCACAGGCACCGAGCCGTCTTTTAGTTTTTCAAAATTAAGTTAGGAAATCAAAGTGGAGTGTGGAAATAGTTGAAAAAGGCAAAAGCTAGGATAATATAGGATAAAATGAATATCCTAAATCTATTCCATGGGTCTTGTATTTTAATCATGTAGCGTTCCCAGGGTGGGGCCCAGCACAGACCTTGTCGGCTGCTATTGTTGAACTTAAAGGGTTTCAGTCACTCTCTGAAGCTCAGACTGCCCCTAGACTGAATCAGAGTAGTTGGTGGCCCAAGGAGAAACTAGAGGGGGGTCAGGCACAACATCCTGGCCCCCAGTGTCACATCAGGCTCCCCAGGAAGGGGAGGTGGATCCTTGCTACTTCTCTGCAGGGTACGATGAGTCAGAAATGGCCTTATTGGTTTTGACAAGCTCTGCCTGCCTGCAACCCGGCTCCGCCTGCAGGGTTTGAGTGCAGCTCCCCTGCCAGCCTCTTCTTAGGCTCTTTCTGATGTCCTTGTGACTATATCCTCTTGGACAGGCTGGCATCTGCTCCTAGAGAGTCTGGTGGTTTCCCTGGGAACCCTAGGTTGTAATTTCACTTATCAAGACAAAACAAAATTAAAAATTAAAAAGCTCTTATAATGAGTCTCATCTTTTCCTGCATGCCTGTGGGCTGCCCAGTTTGTCCAACCTCTCTCTGACTTGGCATGTAACATTAGTTCAAAGGGCAAGAAAAAATCAGCCAACCAAAAATGATTCTTCGGACACCTATTAAATACTAGACATAACCAAACATCCATTCTGTTCAAGACGATGATAGGGTCAAAGCAGAGGAAGAATACTACCAATAATAGCTGTTGCTGTATATTGAAAGCTTGTAAAGCCCCTATACAAGTTCTGGAAGATTCCTTTTGGATCCTAGTGAGTGCTAACACCGGAAGTCTAGTAACCAATGCTAAATTAGAATGCGTGGTACCTCTGAGGGGCTCATGCCGAGTGGTCTGGCCAATCAGAATCCTTGGCCACAGTGATTGGCCACATACGTTTCAATGATTCAATGAGAGCCAATGAGGCTCAGGGTAGGGAATGTTGCAACTGTAGGGAAGAGGGAGTCCCTTTTTCAGTTTGAGTTGCTGAGTGGCATGTGAGCCTCCTGCCGGCAGGTATCCTGCCAACATGGAAAGAGTCTGCCAAAAAAAAAAAAAAGCCAGCAGAGAGTGAAGAGATGAAGTGAAGGAGACTAAATCCTAATGACATCATCTAAGCTCCTAGTAGAGACTAAAGCTGGCTCTAACCCTGTGCTTTGTAGCTACATAGGCAAAAAAAATTCTTCTTTTTGGTTCTGGCCAGTTTGTGCCCTGATGCTCTGACTGAGCAAACGTTGTGCTGAGACTTGAGCATTTGAGGGAAGCACTCCTCCGATCTCATCCAGCCTCTGGAAGTCTAACAAAGGAAATGTGTTCTGCCAGACAACTACCCATGTATGTCTCTGTCTGAAAGTGCAGTGAGCCCACAAATAGCAATAGGAGCAGTAGTGTGCCAGCAAAAGAGCAAATTTCCTCAAACTAGCTGTGCCTCCTTGGACAAACCACTGTTTCTTTCTGAACATTGATTTTTCTCATCTGCAGTATGAGGGTAGTGTGGTAATCATACTATCTACCAGATAGTATTGCCAGCACCACCAAAGGCAATACCACAAAACACCTACCACAGTGTCTGGCACATAAGAAATGCTCAACATTTATTCCTACTGTTTCCAGAAAGCTGTTTGCAGGAGGTGATCTTGGAGGACCCATAAGGAGTTGAAGGTAAGGGTTAGAATTGGCAGCAAACCTTTTCGCTTGCTTTCCCTTGAGCAGCATAAGACCAGGGGTTGCCTCTTCCAGAGCAGCCTGGTGGAATGGAAAGGACTCAGGTATCATGGTGGAAACTTGGTTCTAGTCCTGGTTCTGCTGCCAGTCCAGTGAGTGGCTTTGGGTAAGTTGCCCCCACCCGCTACCACTGTGCCCATTTCAGAAGCGATAAAAGTCACCACCTTCCTCCTCTGCTTTCTTCATAGAGCCAGGAGCACACCTTGTTTATTGCCATATCCCAAATACTCAGCCCAGTTCCTGCCTTGCTGGATAGACCATTCCAGAATCCCCATTACATGAGTGATTAAAGTGTGGTCATGATATCAACCTCCCTTTTTCTTTCTGTAGCTTATCAATGGAATGTACCAGAAACAGATCCTAAGGAGACTGACTAGCTAATGATTTTTCACAAACACCTCTCCCCTTACCTGTAGCCCTTATGAACACCCAGAATAACTGGATTCCATTTTCATGTCTCCCTGGAACTTCAGATGGCCCTCCAGGTATCAAGCTATAACCTCCAGGAAGACACTAAGGAACAGTCAGGAATCTGAAACCAAGCCAGGGGAAGCTAATGGTAGGAGTTACCTTAGGAAGAAGAGGGGGTCTAAGGCTTCAGGTCTGTTCACCTTTAGCTGATCCTTCTATCTTCACCAAGCTTCCCAACTGCTGAACTCAAAATGCTCACAGCCCTGGCTCCTGTGTCCTTCCCTCCACATCCAAGAATTCAGAGTGCTGCCAATGGCAGGGTGAATACAGAGAGCTATTTCCTCAGAGCCCTCCAGGTTCTCATACACCCTGTCCAGGAACAGATGGTCCCCCTTGGAACCTGACTCTGTGTGCCTAGACCTTCTCTCCTCCACATGCCCAGGGTCAGTCTGGGCCAACTCCTGGGCAGGGGCTGCTCTCAGCTGCTCCCACTCTCCTCTACTGGTAGTACGTTTCTCTCTGTGTATCTCTGAGGTCCTGTGGGCTCCCAACCAGTTCAATCCTCCCTCCCTGCATGGCCAGTAGGCAAGATTCCTCAGGTCTTCCCTCTGGCCTGAAGAACTCTTAGACATCCTTCAAAGCCCAAAGCCCAACTCTTCTGAGATGTTTTTGTCTTCCCTGCACCCTAAACGTTAGTTTCTTTCTCAGCACAACACAAATACAGATGACCATAGAAGCCACACGACGATGTCACACAAATAAAACACATACAATTTCACAACCCAGAAAGTGTTTATCTTTCCTGAAAAGTGGGCTACATTCAACGCTGTATCATAGCTGTGTCCCTGTCCTCTGTTCACACATGCACATGTACAAACGACACCACAAAAAACACAGGAATTTGTTCTCTACTTGTTCACAACAGAGACACAAAGTCTCTACCACACCAACATGTACTCACAGGACACACATCACACCAATACACTGATGCACACCATTTTCCATTCCTTCCTCCTTCACTGGCACTTACACAACGTACATGCGGAGAGTTTCTCTCCTGGACATGCAAACGCACATACTGGGAGAGCCATCGCTCCTTCTCTCTGCTTTAGTCGCCTTCCTTCTCTCCTCTCGCAGTGCTTTCTCCTTCCCTACACACACACACACACACACACACACACACACACACACGCAATAACACACTCCAAATATAGTCAGTCTGTTTTTCTTTCGCACATAAACACACAGGCATGCGGACTCCCCCCCTCCGCCCGCCCGGGGTCTGGCTCCTCTCCGCCGGTCTCTCTCTCTCTCACACACACACAGACATATACATAAACATATACACACATGCACAGCTGCAGCGCCCTGGGTCACACTCCAGTGCAGGCGCCAGACGGGAGACAAAGGTCGCTGAGGATCCCGGCAAGCTACACTGGACACAGCTGAGCCTCTCCCGGCACAGCTGAGCCTATCTGGCTCCACATGCCCGCAGAGCCGGTCTCCGCGAGGTCTGAAAGCCGCACCCCAAGCAGGAGGCTCAGACCGCGCCGGCCCTCTGGAGACCCCTTGCAGCCGGGGCCTCTAGTACCTGGCGCGCCGAGGGTTAAGGAGCTCGCGGAGGCGGGGGTAGTCCGGCCTCCGGGCGTGATTGGCTGCGCCGCCCCGGCCCGAGCCTCCGCGCCCTGCCATTGGCCCGACGGTGGGTCCCGCCTCCTTGGGTCTGGGCGCCGGAGCCGCGCGCTCGCCCGCGGGGAGTCGAGCGCGCCGCCGGGGCCAGCCAGCCGCGCCGTCCGTGGAGCGCTGAGAGGAGCCGGAGCCCAAGCCGGGAGTTGACTGTCCGGCACCGGGAGCCGGGAGCAGCGCGGGGCCCAAGCAGGGTGCGCGAGCTATGGTGAGTGCCGCGCCCGGCCCGGCAGTCTACCAGCCTCGACGTCCCCGGCGGCGGCGCCGCGGGCGGCACTCGGGGCGGCCCAACTCGCGGGGGGCTGGGCGCTGGCTGTAGCGGCGTCCCCCGCCCGGCTCTTGGAAGGCCTGGAGTCTGGGGGCGCCTGGGCAGGGCTTGGCTCGCTGCGCAGCGCTGAGCTCGGTTCCGTCGGGGGCGGCCGCGCTGAGCTTCGCTCTGGGCGGCTGGCCCTGGCTGTGTGTGAGAGAATCGAGGTGGCCAGTTCTGTTTGGGGATATTTGGAGTGCCAGAATTCCTGGACTCGGCTTGACTTGAAGATTCTGGGAAGCCAGGCTAGGTCAGGTTCGCAGGTGGCGGCGATTCTGATGCGTCTTGATCCAGGCGGGACCTGAGTGTCCGGGGACGCTGAGGTCAGTCCTGGGCTCCACTTGGGGAATCGTGGGTGACCGCGACCAGTGCATTCCGAGCGCTGGGTTGGGGACTGCTCATACCTTGTAGCCTAAAGGGTAGAGGTGGTGGCTGAGCAGCCAAGTCCAAGACTGTCAGAGACCAGGGGAAACTTGGGGGCCCTGCGCCCAGTGATCCTATCTCTCCAGCATCTCCAGTACTGGCTCCTCCAAGGGAGGGTTTGTTGAGGTTGAGTGGTGTTGACTGGGATGACACCAGAGAGAAGGGGAGAGGATTTCATGAGGGTCTCTGAAACCTCTAAAGAGAAAAACATTTGATCTCGGCTGGGCTGCTTGAGGGCTGTTGTCCCTGGAGCCCAAGAGCCAAGGCCCTTCCTTTACCTCTCCGAGAGCTGGTCATGCCTCTCCATCACAAGATGTAGGCCACCTACCTCTCTTCTGCCTCATTTCCCATGGACCACTGCTCCCCCCTGCCCATATCCTAGTCCTGCTCTGTGCCCTGTGAAGTGGGTACAAGCCTCTATTTAAGTCCTAAAGAGGATATGGGCTGTGATTTTGGCTGCTGGTCCCAGGAGTGTAGCCATCTCCACTTCTCTGTGATGCTGCTGCCCAGATGGGGAATAATGGAGCAGGACTTTCTGTTAGCTGAAGAGTCCTCCAGTGACTCCCAGGACCAATCCCTGCTCTGAGGAGAGCTGGAGTCTTCTCACAACCTTCTGTCCTCCCCCTTTGCATCTCCTCTCTTCTCATCCGGCTGGTGTCTTCCCTTAATGCACCACCTTTTGCCTCTCTGGAGTCAGTAGTTATGGTAATAATGGAATGATGATTTAAATCTAGACCTGAAGGTGCTCAGAGACCACCTTGAACTCAGCCTGCCTCCTTGCTTAGGCATCTCCCCGGGAACACTCAGCCTGGACTGTCTCAGTGGCAGAGGCACACCACCTGTGGACCAACACTTGATTTAATGTCTCAGTATATGGGGGGCAAAGGGGGTTAAGAATTGGAGGTTTAATATTCTCTCTGCCTTTAAGCCCAACCTATGTAAGTTACTCAGAAAGAGAACCTTTTCCTCCTTAAAAAAAAAAAAAAAAAAAAAAGGTTCCGGCTCCGCACTGGTAGCACAGTGGTTACAGCGCCAGCCACATGCATCAACGCTGGCAGTTCAAGCTCAGCCTGGACCTGCTAAACAATGACAACTACAGCCAAAAAATAGCCAGGCTTTGTGGCAGGTGCCTATAATCCCAGCTACTTGGGAGGCTGAGGCAAGAGAATCGCTTAAGCCCAAGAGTTGGAGGTTGCTGTGAGCTGTGACACCACAGCACTCTACCAATCGTGAAATACTGCGACTCTGTCTCAAAAAAAAAAAAAAAAGAAAAAGAAAAAAAGAGGTTCCCATCCTATATTGGTTACTTTATTGAGTTTTACAGTGGAGAATCAGGGATTGGTCCTGGGGAATCACTAGCCCATCAGGAAGACCCCCAGGCTTTGGCATCAGATAGATTTGGGTTCAAGTCCCAATTCCTCCACTTCCCTACTGGGACTTTGGCCGGGTTGCAGCATCATTCTTGAGTTTCAGTTTCCTAATCTGTGAGATGAAATGCTAGGTCTTATCTGCAAAGAATGAGATAACCAGGAGTGAGATAACCAAGTGAGAGTGCTTTGCTTGAATACAGCTCAGTTTCCTTTCTTTTACAACCTTATGTGGAAGTTGAGAGGTTCTGCCTAATATCTAACCTAGTCTAGAAGAAGGATTAAAGTTTATAACATTGTGGGGAGAAAAGGGGAACAGTGATACTTAGAGAATCATCGTTTATCATTCAACAAAACTGTATTGAACATTTATACGTCAAACCCTGTATAAGAGAGGAAAAACAATAAACATAAACTTGTATAAGGGACCTTCCACCAGGCTATTAACGTCTCCCGTGGTTCTCAGGGTAGGTGGCATACCTTTAGGACAGGTGGAGATACCATGCCAGGTGATATCCCTTCTGGCTGGAGACATGAGACAAAGCTTCATTGAGCAGGTGGTACTGAACTGGAGAGAATGTCCCAGGTAGAGGGACCTGTGTGACAGAGGACTAGCACTGTGAGAGTATAGGAAATGCTCAAAAGCCCAGAATGGGACTGGCCTGGCCCCTGGGCGTGAGAGAGCCAGGAAAGAGGAGAGAAAGTGGGCAAGGAAGTTGCTGGAGCCAGAGAGTAAGGCTTAGGGCAGGCTGCGGCTGTTTCTGTGGACCCACCACGCGTGGGCAGGGTGGAGGCTGATGTCAGGCTTCCCTGGCGCCTGTCATTTTGGTTTCCCTTAAACACTGATTCCTGTTCTGTCATTCCTGAGGGGGTGGTGATTCAGGACTGATAAAGTGTTTATTCCCTGGATCTCCTGCTTCGTGGGTTTAAACAAATCCAGCATTCCTCCATTCCAGGGTTGCCAAGTTTCCCCCAGCCCCTGGGTTCCTAATGGGGCTCTTTGGAGAGCATGTGGCTCATTTCCTGTTGTCCTCCTGAATCTCCTGATGGTCCCCAGCTCCCCACCCAGGTCTCTAACCCCTTGGCAGGGAGTCAGCACTGCTCTTAAAGGCCTCTGTTCTCAAAGGCCTCCATTGGATCCTCTGCCTCCTGCCCCCTCCAAGATAGGCTGTGGGGCGAGGATTCTGAGGAGGCTTTTTATATCTCCTGCCTCCAGTTGTCCTCAAACCACCCAGCGGGAGCACAGAGAGGTGAAGGAGGTTGCCCAGGGTCACAGAGCAAGATAGTGCCAGAGTAGGCACAAAACTCCTGGACGATTGGAGGGTTAACCAGACAGACAGGTGGCAGGAAAGTGTCCCAACCCAGCATTCCCAGTCTGCTGTGTGTTGCCTTGAGAATGTTCTCTCATGTTCTAAGTTTGGGGCTGAGTGTGGGCCACGGCCGAGGGCTGACAATTGTCTTTATAGTAGAGAGATTGAGTTGAAGGTCCACGACCTAGCTTGAGTCCTGGAGGTACCACTGACCTGCTGTGTGACCTAAGGTCAGCCATTCCCCCTCTCTGTGCCCCCTTTGCTTACCAAGTGGGGGCAGATTTGCTCCGCTTCTCAGGATGTTTCTACAATGCATGTAGAAACACTGCGGAAACTATTAAGAGTGTGAGGGAAAGTGTTATTGTTTAAAGATAGGAGACTAGCCATATGTCCAAGCCATGCTGGAGCCTCCCAGCGGCTCAGGATGTAGTTTCCAGAGCACAGAGGGTACCAGGCAGCCACACTGGTAGCCCAGTTACCCGTTTGTTTGTATTGCTGCATTTTTTGGTACTAAACCATGTCATTACCTTTTTGTTAAAGAATAAATACTGTTTCCCAGACAAAATTGGAGAGGCCAGGCCCTGTCAGGGGAGAAACAGGATTTGAGGAGTGACCGAACCACAGATGGGCTCAGCAGCATGTTTTGGGTATTAGCTAAGACCCAAGCAGCTTGGACCAAAGTCCACACTTTGATATCTGTGATGAGGGAGAGAGCCATGAGCAAATGTTTACAACTTTTTGTTTTGCTCAATTTTTTTTTCTCTTTAGTCAGTTAGGCACACATCCCTGCCATAGCATGCTTCATTCATTCATTCATTCATTTATTCGTTCACCAAAGTCTGTGAGGCAGTGGTCAGTGCTAATGGAATGGGCAGTTCTCTCCTCCACACTCAGAGGGATAGGCAGAGCAGGAAATTACAACCGCAATTACTGTTGCCAAGGAGACACACAGGGTGCTGTGGGGGACATGCCCTGGGGATCAGAAAAGGCTCCTTGAGGACATGGCATTGGAGCTGTGCACTACAGAACAAGCGGGACTAGGAAGAGAATCTGGGCAGAGGGAGCAGCATGTTCAAGACCCACAAAATACAGTGTCTGTGGGGAGGCCCTGTAGGCGATGCCTGGGAGGTGGCTGGGGCTGGGGTGGAGGTGCTGGGGGGGTCATATTAAGTACCTGCAGCGCCCAAAGGGAGCTGGACCTGGCTGCTGGAACTTCTTATGACCACAGAGTGCTTATGTTAAAAAGGGGTTAGGAATCATCTTATTCAAACCCCCTGGTTTATAGGAGGGAAGACTGAGAGGCAAAATGAGCATCTTCTGTGTGCCTGGCACGTGGATATAATCTCTTTGCTCGTCACACAGCCCTGGAGAATGTGGTTACCCCTATTTTAGAGCAGTAAAAGCTGAGATCACTTAGGGAATTAGCAACTGGAACTAGGCATTGGCCTCCTGATTCTTCAAGGTTCTGGCTTCCATCCTAAGCTGCCACTCCGTTGAGCAGACACTTGGCCTTCCCAGGAAACTCCCTAGGACAGGGATGGGATGTCACCTTGGGAGCTAATTATGAGTAGACACCAGAAGGCTGAAATGCCGGTTATGTTTCATCTTTGCAAGCACTTGGCAGTTAGTAAAGCCTTTTGCTCCCAGTACACTGGCAGAGTGATGACTTGAACCCAGGTCTTGTGACTCCCAGCCCAGACCTGCGTCTCCCCAGCTCAGATAATAGCCCCTTTCTACCTGGCACGGCCCAAGCCCCCAGCCTAGGGCTCCAGTGGCCCCCTGACTGAAGATGTCCCAGGCTTTCTGTCCACATGACCCTGTGAACAGGGGGAGCAGCCCCTGGCCCCTAGTCTCCTCTTATCCTCCTTCCCATGCGCTGCTTTGCCTCCTTGGATGGGAAGGTGGGGAGGGCCTGTGCAGACAGCCAGGCAGGGTAAGGTTACAGTGTAAACACAGTCATGTCAATATTTACTTCTGCTGGAACCAGAGTCTTCCACCTCCCTGCCTGCTTCCCACAAGTGGCCCGTCCAGGTGCACATGGCCTGCTCTGCGCTGCTCGGGTGTAGTCATTGAAAACAAGGCCAAGGGTGAAGACCTGGGTTCCAGCCCATGCTCTGCCCCTGGCCAACCCTTTGTGTGGCCCCAAACAAGACACTCCCCCTTCCTGGGCTTCTATCTTTCTTTCTGTATAATGACGCAGCTGAAACAGCAGTGACATGTAGGATGACAAGCATAATTCTCTGGTACAGAGCAAAGACTCAAAGTTGTGCAAAGCTGGGTTTGCATCTCAGCCCCACCACTTCCTCACTGTGACACTTTGGGCCAGTCACTTAACACCTTTGAGCTTCAGGCTCTTCATCTGTGAGTGATCTCCTAATGGTACCTATTGTGGAGGCCCCTTGGTGGGGATGAATGAGCTGACACTTGTGGCTCACTCAGCATAGCTCTTGGCATGAGATAAGACCTCAAGAGATGGTCCTGGTGGTGGCAGTTGTTGTTTTTCCTAATAAACATTTTACAATTCTCTGAATCCAGGCACTGGGTTGCATCACTTGGAAACTGTAGCCAAGGGAGGGGACTATAACTTCAAGCCCTCCTGGCAAGCTGGGCTGTGGGAGCCCAGGGGTTGAGAAAGCCCCTCGGTTAACACCACACACACACTCTAGCTGCCTCTGGAGTTTCTCTTTTTGGGGCAGAGGTCCAAGGCTGAAATGACCTCAGAGATATGTGGCTGTGAGAGGGATGAGGGAGGGAGAAGGGGCGGGAATGGGAGGAAGGACTCATTTCCTGAGCAGCTCTTTCACAGAAGCCCCAAGTCCAGGACACAGATGAGCTGTTCCTTCCAGGCCTGTGGGGCAGAGGCAGCCACCTCTAAGTGCCAAGTCTGAGCAGGCAGTTCTGGGAGAAGGGGGCGGGAGGACTACCTGTGCAGCAGGTGGGCCTTGGAGACTGGCTCCACCCTTTTCTCTGTGTCACTTTGGGCAGTATGTCACCCCTCTGAGTGTTACTTTTCTAATCTCTAATATGGAGCTTCTGGGGCCTGTTTTGTACAATTTTTGGAAGACTTTAATGAAATTCTGTTTCAGATGATCCCAGCTCACACTAGCATGCATAGGGGGCTCAGTCGATATAGACTGCTATTATTGTCACGACTGATTGTGATGATGACATTGGATGCTAGTCTGTGGACTTCCTGAGGGCAGAGATTGTGTGTTTATTAAAATCATGATCTAGGCTCGGCGCCTGTGGCTCAATCGGCTAAGGCGCCAGCCACGTACACCTAAGGTGGCAGGTTCGAATCCCCAGCCCGGGCCTGCCAAACAACAATGATGGCTGCAACCAAAAAATGGCCAGGCGTTGTGGCAGGCGCCTGTGGTCCCAGCTACTTGGGAGGCGGAGGCAGGAGACTCACTTGAGCCCAGGAGTTGGAGGTTGCTATGAGCTGTGATGCCATGG
>CAUYQV010075213.1:0-63897 GCA_963574575.1 Galagoides demidoff | reverse complement strand
GTTTTATATAGTTCAAACCTTCCCTCAACCATATACCCGGTATACCCGTTTGAATATTTCTTGGGTGGTCTGCCAGGTTTAAGGGGTCCAAATCAGTTGTCCCAGTCAGCACCCATTTCAGGTGGAAGAGTTCAAATGTCTCTGGGAGCTAGATAAGAGGGGTCTGCTTGCAGCTCAGATATAACTTCCTCGAGTGCTGCGTGAGGGCAAAGGGACCCACCTGGCAAATGGGTTAGTCTGAGAAGATTAATACCTCCTCATTCCCTCCCTTGCACCCTATTCACTCCAGTAGGCCACTGCTCCCAGGGTGTACGACTGGCAAAATCAGCCAGAAATCTGAGTTCAGCAGCGGGGTCGGGCGCTTGCATGTTTAATTTAGGCTTCTGTCCAGCTAGATTTCTCAGCAAATCAGAGGTTACATTCAGCTCTGGGCAGTAGACAGATAGCAGGTTACACTCAGGTGTCAATTCTAGCCTCTGCCTGCCCACTGCCTTTGTCTCAGCAGCATTAGACCCCGAGGGCTGGTGCTCCACTCAGGAAAGATATCTGCGCACTGCCTGTGGCTGCTGTCCAGAACTTATGCTTGCCTAGAGAGATGGGGCTGGAATCGCGTTAGTTTGCAGCTCAGGATGCCACTGTGGCTGTATTAGTGTCCTCTGAGCCAACTTTCTTCTCCTCACACCTATGCCACAGTCAGCACAGAACAGCACCACACCCTTCCTCCTCCACTTCTCTCAAGGAGATGCCCAGGGAGTCCCCTGAGCCGACTCTCCTCTCCTCATGCTTGCACCACGGTCAGCAGAGAACAGCACCAGCCATTTCCCCCTCCACTTCCCTCAAGGAAATGCCCAAGAATCTGGATTCCATAGGTAACAAACCTCCAGACCTCAGGGTTGGGGGGTGTGTGTGAATCCTTGGAGTTCAATGTTGCAGGTGGGTAATATATACAGTTTTATACAGTTTTACAGTTTTATGCCTACCAGGAGGATGCTGTGGCATGCTAGCAGGGATAGGAGGTCCAGTTTTTAGGGGGTCTCTCCCATGGGATAGAGTGGGAGGATATTTGAACTCTGCTCACTTATTTGTATGGAGTAAACTGAGAGCCCTTCTTGTGGCAGAGGGGACTCCTGTCTGCTTGGTGGTGGATTTTGTACCTTTTGATTGTATTTTTGGAGTCACAGCTCTCCTCAGCAAGGTTGAAGTGCATTCTTCAATCTTTTCTCTTGGCTCCTCTCCAAATCATCAGCTCCCTTGCTAAATTTCTATAATTTAAGTCTCATTCTGGAGCCTCTGGCTGCAGTCTGCCATCTTGTCTCCGCCCCGCCCCTTCTTTGCTTTTCTCTGTGCTAAACTCTTACCAATCCCTTAAATACCAACTCAAGGTTACTTTCACTTTTTTAAAAAACTACAATAATGGAATGATTCTCAGATTTTGTTGTATATGAGATTGCCAAGGTAAATCAGAAAAGAATTCAGTTTCTGGGTCCCACATGAAAGATTCTGATATATTTGGTTTGAGGTAGGGCCTAGGTATCTAAATTTTTAAAAAAGCAAAAAATAATCCTTTTCTCATAAGGACATTTGCACTAGACTGTTTATTGAAGCTTAATATACAATCATCAAAATGTGGAAATAGCCTAAATGCCCACAAATCCAGGAATGAATTAATAAGTGGTGGTATATATATATCATGGAATACTATTCACCATTAAAAAAAGATGCAATTAAAGAGGATTTTTTGTATTAAACTGGATGGAAGTGGAACACATTATTCTTTCTTTTTTTTTTTTATCAAATCATAAACACATAGATCATGTATACATTAATGCATTTATGGGGCAAAATGTGCTGATTTCATACAGAATTAGGAATGCTTACATCACAGTAGTTAATATATACCTCATCTCTTTTACTTAATTATTGTGTTAAGACATTTATACTCTATACTAATAGATCTGACATGTACCCTTGCATTATGCACCATAGCCACCATTCACCCTTCCTTGATCTGACCTCTCCCCTCTCTCCTCCCTCCTCCTTCACACTTTCATATGAGGAACACATTATTCTTAGAAAAGCATCACAAGAATGGAGAAGCAAGAATCCTATGTACTCAATTCTGATATGAGGACAATTGATGACCTAGTACATGGTAGGAGGTGTGGGAGGGAGGTATGGGGTCACAGGGTGTGACATGCTTCTTGGGGATGGGACACAATTATAAGAGGGACTTTAGTTAACAAATGCAATCATTGTAACCTGGTTGTTTATGCCCTCAATGAATCTCCAACAATAATAATAAAAAAGCAAATCTGGAGGCATCACATTACCAGACTTTAGGTTATACTATATCTATAGTAATCAAACCATCATGGTACTGCTCAAAAATAGAGATGTAGATGTACAGAGTGTAATAAAGAACCTAGAGATGAACCCAGGCACATATCACGATCTGATCAGCAAATGAAGGCATGCACTGGGAAAAAGAATCCATATTTAGTAAATAGCACTAGGAAAAATGATTAGCCACATGTAAAAGACTGAAATTGGACTCACACCTCTCACCAGATTTAGATTCTCTGGATAGAAGATTTAAATTTAAGACATGAAACAATAAAAATTCTACAAGAAAGCATGGGGAAAACTTTTGACAAAATTGGCCTGGGAAAAGATTTTATGAAGAAGACCCCCTTGGTGATAGCAGCAACACAAAAATAAATAAATGTGACGTGATCAAGCTAAAAAGCTTCTGCATAGCTTAGGATGCCACAACTAAAGCAAACAGACAGCCATCAGAATGAGAGAAGATATTTGCATGCTATGATAATAATAAAGGGCTGATAACTAGAATTTACAGAGAACTCAAATTAACCAACAAGAGCAAAACAACCCCATTTGTAAAGTGGGCAAAAGACTTGAGCAGAAAATTCTCTGAAGATGACAGACAAATGGCCAACAAATGTGAAAAAATGCTCATCGTTATTAATCATCAGAGAAATGCAAATCAAAACCACTCTGAGATAGCACCTAAGTCCAGTAAGATTAGCGCACATGACAAAGTCCCAAAATTGCAGAGGTTGGTGTAGGTGTGAAGAAAAGGGAAAACTTTTACACTGCTGGTGGGACTGAAAACTAATAAAACATCTATGGAAAGAAGTATGGAGAATTCTCAAAGAACTAAAAATGGATCTTCCAATCTGATCCTGCAATCCTATAACTTGATATCTACCCAGAAGAAAAAAGTCATTTTATCACAAGGACATTTCTACTATAATGTTTACTGCAGTTCAATTCACAATTGCCAAGATGTGGAAGTAACCCAAGTGCCTATCAACCCATGAATGGATTAATAAACTGTGGTATATGTATAGCATGGAGTACTATTCAGTCATAAGAAAAGATGGAGACTTTGCATCTTTTGTGTTTACCTGGATGGAGTTGAAACACATTATTCTTAGTAAAGTATCACAAAAATGGGGAAAAAAGTATCCAATGTACTCAATACTAATATGAATTCAATGTATTAACAACTTTAAGCCCATAGGAAAGCAAACCACAAGTATAGTCTAGTGAAGAGGAGGGGAGAGGTAAGGAGGGAGGGTGATGGATGAGATCTCACCTACTGTGTACAATGTGAGGGTAGTTCAGCACACCCCCTGGGTGAAGGGCTCAACTACAACTTGAACTTTATCTTAGAAATGAAAATAATGTAACCTAAACATTTGTACCCTCATATCAATCTAAAATAAGATAATAATAATATATCATATATTTCAAAATTGCAATAAGAGTAGATTTTAAATGTTCTCATCCTACAAAAATGAAAAATAGGTAATGAATATGTTCGATGGTTTTATTTAATTATTTTGCAATGTATTCATATGACAAAACACCACATTGTCCCTTCCAGATTTTATAGTCAGACTGTGAGTAAATTTTATTTTAGTACCCTGTTATTTTGCTAATCAATTTTTTCTATGTCTCAGTTTCTCATCTATAAAACTGAGAAAATAATCATACTTCACCCTAATGGTTATTGTGCACAGTAGCTTAGATAATGCAGGTAAAGAGCTTAGCCTACAACTTGGTATAACATTTTACTCATTATCAGTAGACAAATTAGAACCCTCTGGGTTCTGACCTTTATGATTAATTTTTAGGTTAAATATAACTCTGGTGTAATCTTTATCACTTTGTGCTATGTTTCTTAATGATATTTGTGTGTTTCTATAGTGGTAAATTTTGTCATACTTGGGAATAGCACCTGGTCCTACTAGACCCTGCCCTTGGCTTCTTACTCTATCAGAATTATTTCCTTTTGACTTTTTCTCTTGGACAAAACATACCTGAAGATACCATTCTCTCTTTGGAGGAAAATCGCAATACTCTCTTAACTAACCTCCCTTTACCCAAGATCTTCCTGATTAACTGTTTCACACACTAGTTTTTACCTTCGCTATGCTGCTAGGGACATTTTAAAGATTGTTGTTATGGAACTTATAATTCTTTAATTATAAATTGGACTCAATTTTCAACTATGAGCTCTTGAAGTTAAGATCTGTATCTTATTTCATTTTCAAAACTGGCTTTTAGCAGTATCCAGGAACATAATAGGTGCTCAGTGTAGGAAGAAAAAAAAAAGGAAAGAATAATGAAAGAAATAAATTTGGAGAGTAGATAGAATTTCTGAGTCTAATTCAAAAATATGATTGAAAAGAGTCTCTAAAAATGCATCTATTCCAAGAATTTACATAGAACAGAAGGAAAGTATGAATATGAAGAAAATATCAGATCATATAAATTCATAAATCACTATGCAGCTGTCATAGACTGTACGAGGGGAGTCGTGAAGATTCAATATTGATACTTTAATCATTTCTGAAGCTCTTTGATAAAGTTTTCCAGTTATGTCTTCTTCCCTACCCCTTCTGTTTTGCTATCATTCTAAACAACTGTTATGACATGTTTTAAGATTGGAACACTGCAGTTGGGTGCATTTCTTATAGACAAACTATTGGATCACAATGTTCCTTGGAAAAGAGAAAGTTGAATAAAGAAATAGAGATATTAAATTCTCTTTGCCAGAGTGCTAATGAAGAATGCTTCACGGGATATAACAGTAATGCCAAAAAGAGATACAAGTTCATAAAGATGTTTGAAAGAAATCTGAATTTAATCGTTATATTCTTTACGATTAAAAGGAAAATTAAAATCATCTGAGTAATCATGCTGTTCAAATGTTTTGTGTTATTTTATCAGCATATTTCAAATTTTAGTATCAAACTCATTATATGATATCTACATTTTGCCTAACCATAAGCCCATTAAAATGTACATTGTCTTTTTCCTGTGGGAATTCTATGCCACTTCTTATCTACTAGCCTTGGGGCATATTTCAACGTAGTTAGTACTGCTATTTATGATCCAAAGTAGACAAAATGAAAATAAACTACAGCCTCTGTTAATTTTAAAATGCAGGCAGTGTTATATTTTCCTTTTAAAGGAAATAACATTTATCTTATTTCTATTTACAGAGTCATTCAGACTCATTACTATGTAATTAACACTGAGAAACAAATGAGAGCAAAACAAAGTAAATAAAAATCTCCCATAATCTCATGAGATTGTTATCTTGTATTTTATTTTATTATTTTATATTTTATTCAGCTATTTTCTATGTGAAAGAATATTAAAGGAACATCCTCCAGATATTGTTACATACCTACAATTTCAAATATTTAAAAATATTTGAAAGTATTAAATATTAAATATTTACAAGTATTAAAAATATTTACAAGTATTAAAGTATTGAAATACTTACAAGTATTAAAGCTATTTCTGCAGCTTAATTTGTAATGTTCATTGATGTTTCAATGGAGATCAGGGGAATGGATAAGATATTTATTCTAGCACCATCTTATCCCGAGATCTTCTGCAACAGTTTTTAAACAAATGAGTCGAGAATGAGAGGAAACTAGAATGCAGTTGCCAAGTGAAAGTTAGGAATGTATGTGAGGGGGACTAAGTTTGCTAATCGAATCTGAGAAATTGCAGAATCAGATCGAGAAGCAGGGGGAGGCACAAAGTTGGAGCCCATAGGCCAAAGCAACCAGGGCCAGAGACACAGATCCCAGACAGATTATACCTTTCATCTTATTTGACATTATCTGTAAAAAAATATCTTATTTGACATTAACTGTAAAAAAAGAACACAGGACAAATGGCCACTGTTCTCTTTCACTGTAAAGATTAAGGAACATACACAGTAATCGCACCTCATCTCTACTATGTCTTTATTTCTGAAGGTGTTATTATGACCCCCAGGGAAATCAGGGGATTTGGAGTGCAAGAGTCACACTTCAAGTCAAGGTCATGTAGCAGTGTGTGCAGTATTGGGACAGCTGATAACACGATACTCTTGCAACTCTCAAGCAAGCCATTGCCTATTTTGTGCTTTGCATAAACCATTCATCTAGCAGACTAGAAATTCCACGAGAGAGCTACCATTAGCCCTGTCTTAAGCCCAAGGAAGAGGAAACTGAGAGAATTTAAATCATTTGTTCAAATCTACGTAATGAAGGAGCTCAGATTCAATTCTAGGACTATTGACCATAAACAGTGATGTATGATATAAAAAAACTTGAAATCCTTGAGATGAATTCCAGAATGTTAAAATCATGACAGCTCTATAAACTTTTTCCCCTTTAAGGGTATGAATTAAATACACTTAGTGGGATAAAAAACTTTACATGGTATGTGTGGAATTCATTTCCCTCAAGATTTTGTGCCATCTGAGAAGACAAATCTGATCAAGAAAAATTTTTATTTTCATTTTCATTTTTTAAATGTTGTTTGGAGACTGAGTCTTACTCTGTTGCCCTGGGTAGAGTGCTATGGCATCATCATAGCTCACAGCCTCAGCCTCCCATGTAGCTGGGTCTATAGGTGCCCACCACAATGTGTGGCTAATTTTTCTTTTTTCAGTAGAGACAGAGTCTCACTCTTGCTTAGGCTCGGCTTGAACTCCTGAGCTCAAAGGATCCTCTCACTTCGGCCTCCCAGAGTGCTAGGATTACAGGTGTGAGCCACTGAGCCTGGCTCAAGAAAGAATTTTACAAATTTGTCATAGGAAAATGATGGTTGTGGGTGTTTTCATAGATTTTCAATTCCCAAGGCTTCTCCCACCCCAAACAAACAAACAACAACAAAAGAGACTTTGCCTTCTCATGAAACCTCTCTGTGAGGCAGCAATATGGTTAGGAAAAAATGTGGGCTTTGGAGATAAATGTATTAAGGTCCCAACTTTCAGCAGGACCATTCATTACCTGTAGGAATTGGGCACAGTATTTACTATTTCAGAATCTATTTGAATTTTGACATCTGTACAAAAGGTAATAATTTCTCCAAAACTTTCTCCAAAACTTGCAATGCTGATTAAAATGAGATTATGGATTATAAAGAGTTGTCTAGAAATGTCGGCTGTTGTCAGACAACAACTATTACTATATAGTAAAAAAATCATTCTTCCAAAAAATGCCAGATGTTATTCTTGGGTGTGTTTCAAAGAGCACTGAATATGGCTCTTCCTTGGGGTGATTGCTTTGTAAGTCAGGTGTGAAAGGAGAATTTCCCAGAGAGTCTCAACAGTGGCATCAGCCAACTCGCATAATTCAAAACCAGCTCAAGAAACCATGTGGACCTGGTATCCATCTGTTATTTGGGTAAATCATAATTTAATTCCTATTTGCAGTTAAACCCAATAGACAAGAGCATCTACCATTGCTTATTCGTGGACAGCTTGTCTGCTCCCTGTGTAATTATGGCATCTCAGTTGATTGTCTCTACTTCTAAATTTGGAATAGCCCAAAATGAATTTCCTTTTTTTTTTTTTCTATTTTTATCTTTGCAGTTATTGGCTGGGGCTGGGCTTGAACCCACTGCCTCTGATATATCAGGCCGGCATCCTATTCCTTAAGCCACAGGCACTGCCCCCAAAATGAATTTCTTTAACCTTGGCCAAATATTGAAATAATCGGCAGAATATGCAGATCTATTTTTTCTTTCTTTCTTCTTTTTTTTTTTTTGAGACAGAGTCTTACTATGTCATGCTTGGCAGAGTGCTGCAGCATCACAGCTCACAGCAACCTCAAACTCTTGGGCTTAAGTGATTCTCCTGCCTCTGCCTTCAAAGTAGCTGGGACTACAGGCACCTGCCACACCACCGAGCTATTTTTTGTTGCAGTTGGCATTTTTGTTTTTTAGCTGGCCTGGGGCCAGGTTTGAACCCACCAGCCTTGGTGTATGTGACTGGCACCCTAACCACTGAGCCATGGGTGCCACCACCAGGTCCATTTTCACCTAGATACCCAATTAACCCCATACTGTGTCTAGTGGAACATTTCCTAAAAATGTTCTTGACCCATAGAATCTAATCTAAGCTCTTCCTAAGTATACACAAAACCCTTCATGTTTGTTTCTGTTATTTCTGCCCCGCCTTCTCTCCTCCTTCACTTCGCTTTCTGTTTTCTGGTCACAAACACTGTGAATGGCTTCTCAGAGTCCCAGCTTCTGCTCCCCTGGCTGTCAGAACACCTGCTCCAGGTCATCCCTTCATTTTCAGACTTGGATGAACACTATTCCCCAGCGTATGATCTAAATTCCTGAGTAGCTGTCAAGGGGCCAGCTGACCCTGCCACTGGGAGAACCTTGATCTGTGGGAAAGCTGACAGGTAAATTTCATTCCTTTCCCTTGCTTGCTTTCCCAGATGTGACTCCTCTGGAGCTGTACGGAGCAAACATCAAACACGCTTGCTGAGCAGTCCGTGCTCTGTCTCTCTGTGAAACCATCCTTGTTGGCATGCCTGGCTTTGCCTTCTATGACATCTTTCCTTGCTTCCCCAGACCCATAGCCCTGCTTTATTAGTCATCTTTTGTGGTCCTGGGTGTATCTCCTAAAGTTAAGGGTTGGCACCCTAATTCTTCAGGTTCTGTTTTCTGGGGGACTTAGGCTAAAACCCTGTCACTCTTCAGTTCATCATATGCTTTTGCATTTCTACATTTTGTGTATATTCTGCTTGGAAGGTTCTTCCACTCGCCATTATGCTTCAAGATCTAGTTCAATTATTGATGTTGCTGTGCTCCCATGGCCCCCAGCACCTCTACTCCTACTAAAGCACACATCATGATATTTTGTTTGTGTGCAATGCTGGGTCAGTCTCTATTAACAGACTGAAATCTCCTCAGGGATAGGAAGATTGTCATTTGTCCCTGTATTCTCAGCATTTAGCGTGGTCCTTGTCACTTAAGTGATACTTCCCAAAATTGTTTAAGAAACGAATGGGACCAAACTGAGTTCTGTGATTTCTTTGGTTTCTCTTGAGCATGCTGGTCTAATGCTAAGGTATTTTAGCATGATTTATCACTGGAAATGTATTATCTTTATTTATAACATAAAGAAGCTGGGAGCCCCTTTGACCTGGAATCAAGAGGAAAAGTTATTTTAATGATTGTAATATGGGAATTTCTGACACGATCTCTTCTCTTATTGATAACTGTGTGACATATTTCTATAGTCCATATATTAATCTAGTTTCCTTTGGACAAATTGGTAAGTGGGCAGTGTATGTCTAAATGAAATTACCTTAAAATTCTTTTGATACGTGCAGTCTTCCAGAATGCCTGACTTACTAAGATTGCACAAATGATCTGAGCATAAAACATGGCCGCTTCAAATGGGCTTATGAGTCTGGAGGACAGAAATGTGGGGAGGCTTCAAGGGGGATTACGGCAGTATTTTGTATTGCCTAGATAAGTATTATGGATTTGAACGTATACCAGCCCTAGATCTGAGTAATGTTTAGCCTACCATCCTGAATTTCCTTATCTAGTGTACAGTGTTCCCCAAGGATACTTCCTACTTCTTCATCTTTCCTTGGGTTGGTAGGTAGGATTTATGAAATCTGGGCATTTTCCTGTCGAACCAAAGATGCTGGACCAACACTGTCTAGTAAGTGTCCTTATGAACAGATGCTGAACACCACAAAATGCTGAGAGATAATAGAAAAATAGGGGAGCAAATCTCTTAGGACAGTAGGAGATGCTCCCCCCCCCCGCCCTTGAATATACTACCTCCCTGGTCCCTTTTTCCTTTTCCTTTCTACCATCCTCTGCCTGACCCTCACATTGTCTTGGTAATTTTTAGTATAAAATCCATGTAAAAACTTTTTCTTTGAGTTAAGCTAGTGCAGGGGCATTCCTTAACTTTCATAGCTGGCGTCAAAACGCCTCTTATGATTTTGCTCGTCCAATTGTGTTGCTCATTTATACTTTTAAATACGATCCCATAACCTTCCTTCCCCACAGGGGCATGGATGCAGAGAGAAGTGGATTCTGGGAGTGGTTGCAGCTTGTTAGAGGATGAGCTCATGATGCAGAACTGGGAGAGAGATAGGTCCTAATAAGCATTGACTGTCTAACACTATTCTAAGTGTTTATTCATATATTTTTTGCAATAACAATATTTTAAAGTAAGCTTTATGTCTTCACTTTACATATGAAGAAAATGAGAACCCAGAAGGTTTAAGAAGCTTGTCCAGCACTGTGCAATCAGGTAGTTCGCACCTCCCACCCTGAGTCTCCAGTTAGAAGACACCATGGGGGACTTCTCACCTCTGTCTCCATCTGCTTCCATTCTTGTTGAAATCCTCATAATACATCACACTACAGCAGGTGCAACCACTTCAGGGAGAGGGAGCCATTTCTCAAGTAACTAGGTGGCCGGGGCTATGAAGATTTACAGTGGCCGTTGAGACTGGCAGTTCACCCACTGATGCCTGGTGCATGAAGCATCCCACGGAGAGGAACAGCCAAGTGAGAATTCCAGCAGATTGGACTTTGGCAGGCATGGGTGAGGCAAATGCGCCTCCTGACACAGGCAGGTTTCACATTCCATTTGATGTTAATGGAAAAGTGTAAAAAATGCTCTAAACCAAGGGTGTCAACCTGCAGCTAGGGAGCCACATGCAGATTTTGTGAGGACTTTATTTGATTATGGGCAGTAGTGGACATCACTGGGAAAGTATGCACGGACTTTGTTTTCTTCTAATCAGCTTCTGTTAGTGTTTGTGTACTTACTGTGTGGTCCAAGACGGCTCTTCTTCCAATGGGCAGCAGAAGAAAAAAAGGTTGGAGACCTCTGTTAAACTTCCCAATCTTTTCTCTACAGAGCTAATATTGCACCATGTCTAAGAAGAGCAGATAGTTTATTCTGTGTACTTTTGAAATGTAAGAACTCAGACATAAGTTGTTACAATTTGAACAGTTCAACAGAATGTTCAGATAAAAGGTTGTGAAAGCTTTTTTTCACCTGTTGTCTCTTTTAGTTATAATGATTGAGAAGCCATTTTAAGTGACTTTCTTTTTTCTCAAACCAAAGACTCAAGTCCTATGCATCTTCCAATATAAACTATTTCACGTAACAATTCATTTAGAAAAGATGTCATGTGAGAATTTCTTGATTATCCATAAAGCTCCTCAACTTTCATATGAAGTTTTAAAACATAATAACAAGGAGTTGGAGCCCAACAAATTATGACTGTTGAGAAAAAGAAAAGGCTAAAGCAGAGCTTTATTCCAGGTGAGTTCCATTTCAGAAGGTGCACTTTAACGGCCCTGTTTTTTATGTCTGCTTTCATGGATGTGTGAGAAACCCCCTCTCTTCATCTTCTGAGTGGCTGCCATGCCTTATTTTCTTTTAAAATTGAACTGACCGAAATTGAATGCATCAACCTTCTCTGAAAACCCTGCCCTCCACCCATTTTTAAAGGAACGATTTTATCCTTACCCACTGCGATTCCAGGAGCCATCTTGAAGTCCCCTTCTCTGTCTGGTGGCCTTTCCAAACAGTTGCCCTTCTTGACAGGCACCTTGCTCTTGTGCTTTTGCCCTCTCCTTCTCTTAAGCCATCGTGTTCTTTTTCGGCTGTTATCAATTCACACATAAATCACTGCCCTGGTCTCTTAATTAGTTGACCTCCCCTCATCTGCTTCAACCTTCATTGCTTCCCAAGCCTTATAGTACAAAATCCAAAACTCTTCCATTGTTATTAACCAACCCTACTACCTATGGAACTTCATGGCCCCTTATCGTAGTCTATGCATGGTCCTCTTGAAGCATGATGGTATTTCAGAAACTATTTAAGCACTTACTATATGCAGTCTAATTCAGTCCTCATAGTGGTGCGGTGAATGCCAGGGCTGTCTTGTTGGCTTTGAACTTGGGCAGGTGATGTAATCCACTGTGTGAACTTTGGCAGGTGATGTAATCAACTGTATGAACTTGGCCAGGTAATGTAACTGCTCCGTGTGTTTCCTTGTTTGTAAGATGAAGATAATTTCAGCATCCACCTGAGTGGACTGTTGTAAGGATTTAAGGCATATTTTAATAGTTCCTAACCCACAGGGTGTATTTAGTCAATGTCGGCTGCTAATATCATGTTACACAGGAGGAGACACTGAGTCACAGCCAGCTTAAGCAATTGCCAAGGTGCTATAAAAAGTTAGTGAAGTTGGAGTCTGAATCAAATCTGACTTCAGAATCTATTTAAACATTACACTATGTGGCTCCTGTTTATACCTTAATAACACCCGCAGTTTCTCCGCCATCTTTCTTTTAAGGAACAGCTTAGAGCTCCAGAGGTATTAGTAGCTACATTCCCCACCTCTTAGATGTCATGCAAGCCATGGAGAGGAAGCAGGTGGCTCCGGTTTGTGCATCTAAACGGTTCATCCTGGTTCCCAGCCAGAAGGCTGTGATAGCCAGCTGCTGGCCCCTCCTGAACTCTGAACACTTTAAGTGAAACACCTGGTTTGGGCAGAGAGTACATCTCTGAGGAACAGAATAGCTGGATGGAGGTCCTCATCAAGGCAGGCAAATCAATGCATCTTTTTCACATCACAAAAAAGACTTTAATTTAGTTTATTTTTGTTTTATTTCAGATTAATATGAGGGTACAGACAATTAGGTTACATCGATTGCGTTTGTTAGGTAAAGTACAAGTTGTAGTTGTGTCCCTCACCCAGGAGGTATGTCATATACCCCTATATCAGTGTTTTCCAACCTTTTAAAAATCTTACAGCACACTTGAACCTACAGTTAAACTTTTGCTCACACTTAAATTGTGCTGATCAAAAAAAAGAGTAAAAAAAAGAGTATGCTTACTATGCTTTGAACTTCTTTTGAAATTAATTAATCTTTAAAAATGTTTGCAGCTTGTGGTACACTGGTTGGAAGTCACTACCCAATATTGTGCCTGTTAGTTGAGAGCACCCAGTCTCCCTCACTCCTTCCTTCTCCCTCCATTTGAGTTTCATTGTGTTTTTCTCTTGGGTGGGCATGTATTATTTGTCTACTGGTTTCATATTAGAATTGAGCGCATTGGATGCTTGCTTTTCCATTCTTGTGATACTTACTGAGGAGAATGTTCTCCACCTCCATCCAGGTTAATAAAAAGATGGAAAGTCTCCATCTTTTTATGGCTGAATGGTATTTCATGGCATACAGATACCACACTTTATTGATCCATTCATGGATTGATGGGCACTTGGCTTGATCCTACATCTTGGCAACTGTGAATTGAGCCGTGATAAGTAGTCTAGTGCCTATGTCCTTATGGTAAAATGATTTTTTTCTTCTGGATAGATGCCTAGTAATGGGAATTTGTGATCAAAAGGAAGGTCTAATTACAAAAAAAGACTTTTAGAGAGGTACAACATGGGTATTAGGACTCCAGAACTGGCAGAGAGTCGTAAGGTCTGTGTACTCTGGTGAAAGGAATCATTTTCAGGGCATGGGTCATGTTCCCAGCTTGAAGACTCCCTATTAAACTCCTGCTAAGTCAATTTATAAACAGCAAAATAAAAAACTTCTTGTTATTCATGATTATTACCACAGGACCAGGAAGTCAGGATGTCTTCTGTGGCAGATAGTATTCCAGATATTGTCATATATTCATTAAATAAAATAATTTTCTTTTTGAGACAAAGTGTCACTCTGTCACCCTCAGTAGAGTGCCACAGCAACCTCAAAATCTTGGGTTCAAGTGATTCTCTTGCCTTAGCCTCCCAAGTAGCTGGACTACAGGTGCTCGCCAGAATGCCTGGCTACTTTTTGTTACAGTTGTCATTGTTGGTTAGCTGGCCTGGGCTGGGTTCAAACCTGTCAACTTTGGTGTATGTGGCTGGCACCATAACCACTTTGCTATAGATGCTGAGCCTAAAATAAAAATTTCTGAGCACCTTTTATGGGCCAGGAGGGTCCGTGATAGGTCCTGGGATCAAAGGAGCACATGTCCTCTTTGCCTTCATAGAGTTTGGTATCCAGCAGAGAGAAAAGTATAGAAAAGTCATTTGTGTATTCTTTTTCTCAATTCCTGAGATGGGAGTGTATTTCCATTTGCAAATGTGGAACCTGAGTCTCACAGGACTGAGCTGTCTAGCTTACCATCACAGGTTAAGAAGCTGGGTTTCTGTGCAGTTATTTCTAGACATTAATTCTGATATTCTTCCATTTGTCACAGAAACTCTTCTGCTATTAACTTTATGGTTAGCTTTGTCTTGGGAGGCAAGCTTGCAAGATTTTAACTTATATTGAATTGTTCTTTAGGAAATAAGCCAGAGGCTTTCATTCAGCCTCCTAAAAATTCTCAACATCGGAGTTCTCAGTGTTGACTCTCCCGCTTAAGCGCCAGTATATTAGGCATAACTATTTCTGAATAATTCAATAGCAATGAAATTTTTTTTCTACCAAATCTCTTAAAAGGTACATATTGATTCAAAATAAAATTAGGTCCAGGTTTAATCCTCTTCCCCTCAATCCCAGAAAGTAGATTCTCACCAAAATACCTGATGAGATACAAAAATAGAGAATAATTTTTTATCTAGGCTAGAAAAAGACACACGTTATCTGAATAGGCTTGAGAAGGCTTCGTCAATGAACAACCTCAAATCTTAGTCTGTGTGTCTGTTTTTCCCTGACTCCTTCGTATCTTTGTTGGAATATCGCCTTTCCAGTGAGATCTTATTTCAAAACATCCTAGCCTTCTTCCTCTGATGCTATGTTGTTCTTCCATTTTATTTTTCTCCATAGTCAATTTTTTAATTACCAGACTTACTATAAGTTTAATCTATCATTTGTCTAATGTTTATCTCCCTGTTTTGTACCAATAGAAAGTAACCTCCACGGAAGAAGAGCTGTTTCTCTTTTGTTTTTTGTTGCTCCATTCCTATTGTTTAAAACAGGTGCAGGTTAGTTTCATAAAAGGGCTGTGTACATTGGATATTTGTCTAACAAGGGTACAAGTGAACTTTTCTAGAACTAGAATATAAATGTTTTGATACAATGACTAAGCAAATGACATGATATTTATGTTAACTAGCTTGATGAAAGTATTTCAAATTGTATGTGAAAACAGTACAATGTACTCCATGTTTGCATTAATGTATACAGCTATCAATTAATAAAAAAAAGAAAAAAGAAAGAAAGAAAATAAAGCCACCAACAATGATAATATTATTCTTACATACATATATATACATAAAGACATACACACACACATATATATACTTATGACTATATGTATGCCATTTGTCAACTTTAGTAGGAATATATGTATGTTGCAATATAGTTTCTCCACACGAGTTGGGGCTATGAGTGGTTCCCAGTCATATACCTGATTCATAAGTGGTTACCAGTCTTATACCTGATTCACGGTTTACACCGCTTTTGGTGGTGGCCTGGCTACCTGCTTGGCTCTGAAACCCCACTGTGTTGTTGATTCAACCGATTCAAAAAAAAAATCTTCACAGGCAGGTTTCACAAACTCTCCCTGCAGCAGTTCCTGTGAAATGTGGGGTATATTGGCCCAACTTTGTGTGTAGGGTGGCTGCCTGCAGCAGGTGAGACTCAAATCGTCACACCTGGCCCATGGGAAAAGTTGCCTGTGGCAGTCACCATTTTCAAAATTTCATAATATGTCTGCTTCCTAAGCAGGATCCTTTCCCCTTGTTTGTCTCTATGGCTGCCTAGCCCTGGTGGTGCTGTTCCAAAGGGCACCCCTTTCTGGCCGCCAAATTCCACTCAGGAGTCCACACTTCACTAATCTTTCTACACAACACCTAGTGTCCCCATGAACTGGGAATTGTAGCCCTTCAGGTGGGAGGGGCTGGTTGCCAGTACCGCTGCTGCACTTCAGCAGTGGCAGAGAAATTTTTCTGGCGGACTCAGCAGCTCCAGATTACATTTCAAGTCCAGCAATCCACCACTTTGCTGCATACCCCAAACTGCCTGTCTACAATATTATTCCACGCTGGGAAAGATCTAGCCCACTCCCTCTTACCTGTTGTTCCGGGAGAGCTGAGCTAAACACCTGCCCCATCCGCCAGCATGCGCCACCCTCTTTCCTTTATTTTTTATTGGAGCATCTATCCAACGCTGCCAAAATGGTGTTAAAATCTCCAACTGGTGCTGGAAGACATCAAATTGTTCATGTCTGTTAGGGTCTCCCTCATAAATTGAGGAGCATTCTGGTTGGGCGCATAAATGTTAATAATTGATATTTCATCATATTGAGTGTTTTCCTTAACAAATATGAAGTGACCATCCTTGTCCTTTCTTACTTTTGTTTGTTTTAAGTATAATGTATCTGCAAATAAAACTGAAACCCCTGCTTTTTTCGTATTTCCATTTTCCTTTACTATAGATGTCCATCCTTTCACCCTGAGTCTAAATTTATCCTTTAAGATAATGTGAGATTCTCATGTGCAGCAGACATCTGGACTGAGTTTTTGTATCCAGTCAGCTAAACTGTGTCTCTTCAGTGGACAATTTAATCCATTCACATTAATTGAGAGTTTTGACAAGCCTGGTAGTACTTTGGGTGTCAAGATTTTCAAAAGACCAGTGGGCATTTTTAATCCTTTCACCACTGTTGAAGTTGGGTTTTGATCAAAAATTTCTGAGTGAGTGTAGTTTGGTCATAGAACATTGGTGATTATGGAGGATGGGTGTGATAATATCCTGAAGAGCTGGTTCAGTTATGGGAAATTTCTTCAGTGTGTGAATGTCATTAAAATATTTGATTTCTCCCTCATAAATGAAACTCAGCTTATCTAGATACAGGATTCTGGGCTGAAAGCTGTTTTGTTTTAGGAGATTGAAGGTTGATGATCATCTTCTGGCTTGAAAAGTTTCAGCAGAGAGATCTGCAGTCATTCTAGGATTCCACCCCTTGCAGATTATGATTTTCTTACATTTGGTGGCTTGCAGGATTTTCTCCTTCATAATAACTTCGGCAAAGTTAATTACAATGTGTCTAGCGGATGCTTTATTTGGATTGAATCATACTGGGGTTCTGAAACTGTCTGCTATCTGAATTTCAGTATCTCTTGCCATGTCTGGGAAGTTGTCCTCCAATGTGTCTTGGAGTAGAGCATCTGTGCCTTTCAGATCATTCTCATCTCCTCCAGGGATTCCAAAAAGCCAAATGTTTGCTTTTTTGAAATGGTCTCACAACTCTTGATCCATTTTTGCTCTCCACTTCTCTTCATATTTGAGTGTTTGCGAGCATTCAAAAGTTTTGTCTTCAATGTCAGAGATCCTTTGTTCTGCTTGCTCAATTCTATTACTGAGGGATCCTACTGTATTTCTCAGATCTATGAGGGTTGCAAATTCTTGCCTCAATTTGTCAAAATCTTTGGTGGTTTTTATCTTTCAATTCATTGAATTCTTGAGACAACTTTTGAATTACTTCTTGAACTTCTAATTCCAATTTTAATTCAATTCTGTTAATCTTATTTGCCATCTAAAGTCTGAATTTGATTTCTGACATCTCAGCCATTTGTTTAGGAATGGGACCTTCTGTTGTGTCTCCTTTGGCATACATTGGGGGAGTTGATCTACACTGATTATTCATGTTGCCAGAGCTTTTCTGCTGATTTGGCCCCATGGTTGTTTTTCACCATTTGGCTAGAGAAGTTGGTAAGGTGAAACTGAATTGAGGGCTCTTGGAGTTGTAATTAAGCAGCCCTTTACCAGAGTGCTGGGACTGTTGACTGTAGCTTTTCCCTTATGGCTTTACCAAGGTCCCATTCAGTACTACAGCCTGAGACCCTGGGATACCACTTGTTATGACGGGGCTAGGAGGCTCTGCCTTGTATTCAGCTAGACTTTGACCAATCCTAGTGGATCAGTGATTTGGGGTTGAAATCTCAGCTGTGGAGAAATACAAGCAACTAAGATACCCCATTCTCCACAGGTAACCACGGGAAAAGGAGACTCCAACCTTCCCTCTACAATACAACCAGGGTATAACTTTGGAGGTTATATCACCAGGGTATAACTTAGGTGATCAGCCCAGATCAAGAATTCCAAACCAATCATCCCACTCGGCACAAATGCAGATTCAGTGGGAGAGTTCAAAATGTGTCCAGAAACTGGACATCACTGGTCCACTGGCAGCTCAAGTGTAACCTGCTCCAGTGGTCCATGGAGTCACAAAGGCCTGCCCAGGAAAATAATTATTCCAGGGGGGCTGGTGTCTCTTTACCAACCATGCACCACTGTCACAACCTGTCACTGGTAACCCCACAGGGCTGTGGCCCAGCTCTCTCTAATACTCAAGTAGACCAGAGATTTGCACCTGAGTCAAAGGGGAGACAATGCCTCCCCGACCAGTCTATCTCAGTTTGTGACTTACAGGTGGCAGGAGTTTAGGCCTGATTTCCTATGGTGTTCATTGGAAACTGGGGAGTGTTTCACCTGTGTCTGTACCCAGCCAGGGGTTACTGTCACAGAATGTGGTTCTCTCCCTCAGAGACCACACCTCTGACTTGGCCACACTCCACCTCTGGAACCCCTGCAGGGCCAGGTCAGGCTCACTCCATGTTCCACAGAATTGAAGGGGTGACTCTCCCAATTCTGACCACAGCAAGAGGGTCTGTGAAGCTGCCAATACCATAAGGGGCGACTGCCACTATTGGGAGTGGTGCTGCCGGTCTGGGGAGCCACTGTGCATGGGTCGCCAGAGCAGGTGGGGTGCCGGTGAGTGTGCTACTGGCTGCAGCCAAGTATGGGTTACAGGGGCATTGCAGGAGCAGGTGGGGTGCCGGTAGGCCATGCCATAGCCGAAGTTGCTGCAGTCCCTGGTAGGAGGTATTGTCTCCTGCTATGCACTTTCCAGCATGAGCCAAGTCTCTCTCCTCTTGTGACTCCCTGCTTCTCCTGGGGTTATAGTGTCAGTACAGCTTCCCCGCAGCCCATGAGATGCCCTGTCCTAGCAAAAATCTGCCAGGCATTCCAGATTCTGCAGGGGGTAGTCTTCCAGACTGCCAGGATAGAGGGGAAGGGTGGGCTGGGAGTTCAGGAAGGCAGGGAGAATATTAGCTCAACTTTTATCCCAGATAAGAGACTTCCTGGTCTTGCAGCAGTATTTCTCTGGGAAAGGAGTTCCCCACTACAGCTGCTCTCTCCTCTGTGGTGTAACAAGGGGTCTTCTGTTCACTACTCACTGGCAAATATAACAAAGTAAGCTGCACCCATGACTGGGGAGGGGTAGGATTTTCATCGTTTGTGATGGACTTTATACTTGAAATTTGCTTCTTTGGAGTCCCAGCTTGCTTCAGCAGGGGTGTTGTGAACCCATCAATCCTCTCAGCTCAGCTCCTGATCTTCAACTTTTGGTTTGGTTCTGGCTATTATTTCTCTCTCTGCATGGTAGCTTCTGCTGAAAGCTGGCTTCAGTCAGCTATCTTGCCTTTTCCACCCTTCTTTATTCAATGAACATTTTTTTCACGTGTTGGTTGACCATTAATCTCTCATCTTCAGAGAAGTTTCTGTTCAAGTCTCTTGCCCTTTAAGAAATGGGGTTATTTGCTCTTTTCTTTTTGATTAATTTGAGTTATCTGTAGATTCTATTTATTAGATCTTTGTCAGAATCGTAACATGCAAAAATCTTCTCCCGTTCTGAAGGTGTTCTTTTTTTTTTTTTTTTAGTTGTATTGCCCTCAGTTGTGCAGAAGCTTTTTAGGTTGATCAAATTCAGTAATTTTTTTTTATGTTACTGGAATTGCCAATGGGGAATCTTCCTCATAAAATCTTTTCCAAGGCCAATAATATCAAGCATTTTTCCCTGCATTCTCTTCTAGTATTTTTACAGTTTCATTTCTTACATTTCAATATTTTATCCATTGAGAACCAATTTTTTAAAGTGCACTTTTTATTAAAACATAACTGTATACATTTATGGGGTACAATGTAATGATTTGATATCGATAGTGGTGAGAGATGTGGGTCCAGATTCAGTCTTCTACTGGTCACAAACCAGTTCTCTCAGCACCATTTGTAAAATAGGGATTATTTTCTCCAATTTTTTCTTTTTCTTTTTCTTTTCTTTCTTTCTTTTTTTTTGGGGGGGAGCCTGGGGCTGGGTTCAGTGCCCTACCCTTTTGAGCCATAGGCACCACCACTCCAATGCTTGTTTTTGATAGGCTTTTCAAAGATCAAATGACATATGGCTGGGTACATCTCTAGATTCTCTATTCCATTCTATATATCTACATCTCTGTGTGTGTGTGTGTGTGCCAGTACCATGCTGTTTTCTTCACTATACATATGTAGTGTAACTTGAAGTCTGGTAGCATCATGCTTCCGGATTTGTTTTTATTTCTGAATATTGTATTGGGTACTCAGGTTTTTTTCTGATTCCACATAAAATGAAGTACTATATTTTCCACAATCTTTAAAGTTTGACGTTGGTATTTTAATGGAGATTGCATTAAATATGGAGATTTATTTGGGTAGTATGACATTTTAACAATGTTGATTCTTCCCAACCAAGACATGGTATGTTCTTCCATTTGTGAACATCTTATGGTATTTCATCTTAGTACCATTTATGGAAATGTTTCACAGCTTTTCTTAGATATAGTCCCAGGTATTTCATCTTCTTTGACACTACTATGAAAAGAATACAGTCTTTGATTATATTCTCAGCTTAACTATTGTTGGTATATATAAAGGATACCAATTTGTAGCTAAGTATTGATTTTGTGTCCTGAGACACTACTATATTTCTTGATCACATATAAGTGCTTTGCACTTGAATCCCTGGGGTTTTGCAAATACAAGATAATGTCATCTGCCAAGAATGAGATTTTGACCAGGTCTTTCCCTATTTGAATACCTTTGATCTCCTTCTCTTGCCTGATTGCTATGGCTAGGACTTCCAGTACTATGTTGAATAGCAGAGGTGACAAAGGGAATCCTTTTGTAGTTTAAGATATGAGTGAAAAGGTTTTGAATGTTGCTGCATTCAATATGATATTGGCTGTGTGTTTATTGTAGACAGCCTCTAGCAATTTAAGAAATGTGCCATCTCAGCCTGTTTTCCTAAGGGTTCTTTCTAATCATGAAAAGATGCCAGATATTATCAAAAGCTTTTTCTGCCTATCTTGAAAGAACCATGTGATCTTTGCTTTTGGTTTTATTTGTCTAGTGTATTATATTTATATTTATAGAATTATGTATGTGGAACCAACCTTGTAACCCTGGGATAAAACCGCCTTGAATATGGCCTATACCATTTTTGATGTGTTATTGAATTTTGTTTCTAGGATCTTATCAAATATTTTTGCATTTATATTAATGATATTGGTCTATAGTTTTCCTTCTTTCTTGGGTCTTTTCCTGGTTTGGGGATCAGGGTGTTATTTCCATCATAAAATATTTTGGGGAGGATTCCTTCTTTTTCTATGTTTTGGAATAGGTAATGTAATATATGTACTAGTTCCTAATTAAAGGTTTGTTAGAATCCATCTGGTCCTAGATTTTTCATTTATTGGAATATTTTGTATAGTTGATGCTATTTCAGTGCTTGATGTAGGTCTAGTCAAAATTTCTAATTCTTTCTAGTTTATTGTAGGAAGGTGGTGTGCTTACATGTATTGGTACATTTCTTCCACATTTTTGTAATTCTAAAAATAGATTTTCTTATAGTAATCGTTGAAGATTTGTTCTATTCCTCTGGTATCTGAAGTTATTTCCTTTTTATCATCTCTGATTGAAATTATTAAAGATCTTACTTTTCTATTTCTAGTTAGCCTAGCCAAAGGTTTATCAATTTTATTAATCTTTTCAAAGAATCAACTTTTTGTTTTGTTGATTTTATGAATGATTCCTCTGATTTGAGTTTCAGTCAATTCTGCTCTAAGTTTGATTATTTATTTTCTTCTGCTGGGTTTGGCATTCAATTGATCTTCCTTTTCCTATTCCTTGAGATGACCCATTAAGTTGCTTATTTGCTCTCTTTTAGTTTTCTAAATGAAGGTTTCTAATAATATAAATTTTCCTCTTATGGACTGCTTTTGCAGTATTCCATGGGTGTTGGTAGTTTGTGTCTTCATTATCATTTTGTTTCAAAAAGCTGATGACTTTTTTAACCCCAACTTTAAGCCAGCTATCATTTAGCTGAAGCTTATTTAAATTTCATGATTTTGTTCAAGTATTAAGATTATTCTTGGGGGAGTGGTCAAAATGGCCAACAGGCACCAGCCTCCGACAGAAACTCCTGTCCAGAGGAAAGGATAAAGTCTGGAGAAACACCCAACAAAGTCAAAATTTGGGAGTCCAGCTGAGAGAGAAGAGTTATACTGGCAGGACACCTCTTCTGAGATAGGCGGAGACTCCTAGAGGACAATCCACAGGTACATAATACACCCCAAAGGAGTAGCGTCCATCCCCTCCTCCAAGAAGGTGTGCTTTCCCTTGTTTCCTCTTCAACCACTCCTCTGAGTCTCCTACAGGCCACCAATAAACTGAGGACCTATTCTCTCACTCCACGAGTGAGAGCTGCCAAAAGAGAAGTTTACCACACTGGGGGAACCCGGCTGGGACTCAGAACACCCTCCCCCAGGCAGAAAAGTATAACTGGCATTAGCACTGCCATTTTGAGTTTCCAGACTACCCTTCCTCCCCTTGCCAGCAGAGACAGTGAGAGGAGACCCAAGAACAGCTTCCACCCACCCTTGCAAGACCAAGCCCCTGTCCCGGTCCTTCACCAGGAGAAATGCTTGATCTACGCTTTCTGTGTGCAGACGGATCCCCCTCAGTCAGTGCACTCTGCACTCAGCTGTCTCCCCAGCTGCTATCTGCACTTCCTGGGACTTTGGCACCAGGTGACCAGAATTGACGCTGGACAGAGAGGGCTACACACCCTGACACGCACCCACCTCCAAGGCTTTGGTTGCCCTTGATGGCAATTGACTTCTGCTGGAATGGGTCATGCAGCCACATGACCACCTCTCGGAGCCTTGCTAGCCTGTGGTCGCATCTACTCCTGCCAGGGAGGGTTGTGTAGTATCGCTAGCTGTGCGCCACCTCCGGGGTTTTTGTGGCCCTTGATGGCGATTGACTTCTGCTGGGGCAGGTCATGCAGCCACACACTTTCCTCCTGGGGCCTTGCCAGCCCATGATCACCATCAATGCCTGCTGGGAGGTTATGCCTAACGGCCAGCTGTATGCCACCTCTGGGGCTTTGGCGACCCATGACGGCAACTGACTTCTGCTGGGGCAGTTGGCACAGCCACATGCCTGCCTCCCAGGGGCTCCCGGCCCACGATCACCACCAACTCCTGCCAGAGAGGGTGGCACCTTCCCACCAGACACACGCCCCCCTCAGTGGCTTTGGTGGCCAGTGAGGAAAAATGACTTCTGCTGGGGCAGATTACGTATGCCTCCCAGGGCCTTGGCAGCCTGAGATCGACACTGACTGCTATAGGGATGGACTGCATCACCCCGCCTGTTGGCCCCACCTACTGGGGCCTTGCCGGGTTGTGTCCAGGAGAAAACTATAAGAAGCCAATGGCAGAATGGTTTTAGGGACAGTTTCTGAAAGGTTCAAATTCACCATAGGGTGGAATCAGCAGAAAAACTCTGGCAACCAGAATAACCAGAGTAGATTATCCCCCCAAAGAAGGATGGGGCAGACACAATTGAAGACCAACTGCATAAACAGATGTTTGAGATGTCAAAAATTGAGCGCAGAATCTGAAGTGCAAATAAGATCAACAGGATGAAGGAAAAGAGGGAGCTAGAATTTCAAATCATTCAAAAGCTATCTCAGGAATTCAAAGATTTCAAAGATAAAATGATCAAGGATTATGATACACTGAAACAAGAGATTGCAGATTTGAAGAGTATGGTTGAATCCCTCTGTCAGAGGATGGACCAGGCAGAAGATAGGATCTCCGACATTGAAGACAAAGACTTTGAACATGCCCAGACTTCCAAAGATTATGACAAATGGAGAGAAAAAAGAGATATCTCACTCAGAGAGATCTTGAATAATTCGAAAGAAACTAATATTCGCCTCATTCCTAGGAATTAGGAATCCCTGAAGGTGACGAAGTTGCTTCACAAAACACAAAGGCTCTCCTTCATGAAATTATGAAAGAGAACTTTCCAGACATGCCAAGGGATCCTGAAATTCAGATAGCAGACAGCTTCAGAACCTCAATGCGAACAACCCAAACAGACATCCCCCAAGCATATCATAATCAACTTCACTAAACTTAAAATGAAAGAGAAAATCCTGAAAGCAGCTAGACGCAAGAAAACATTAACTTACAAGGGGAAGAATATTAGAATGACTGCATATCTCTCTGCTGAAACCTTTCAGGCTAGAAGAGGGTAGTCATCGACCTTCAACCTCCTAAAACAAAACAACTTTCAATCCAGAATCCTCTATCCAGCTAAACTGAGTTTCATTTATGATGGAGAAATTGAATACTTCAATGATATTCACATGTTGAAGAAATTTGCCATTACTAAACCAGCCCTCCAGAATATCCTCAAACCTATCCTTCATAATGACCAGCGCAATCCTCCACCACATAAATAAGCCCACCCAGAAAATTTTGACCAAATTCTAATCTACAGAGTGACAAAAGGATCAAAGATGTCCAATGAAACTTCAAAAAACTCGATACTCAAAATGATGCCAGGATTATCAATAGTCTCAATCAATGTAAATGGCTTAAACTGGCCTCTAAAGAGGCACAGGCTGGTAACTGGATACAAAAACTCAAGCAAGATATCTGTCGCATCCAAGAAACTCAACTTATTTTAAAAGACAAGCATAGACTCAGGGTGAAGGGATGGTCATCTATATTCCAGGCTAATGGAAATCAGAAAAAAGCAGGTGTTGCAATTTTATTTACAGATACAATAGGTTTTAAACCAACAAAAGTGAGCAAGGAAAATGATGGCTACTTTATATTTGTTAAGGGTAGTACTCAATACGATGAGATTAAATTATCAATATTTCTGTATCCAATCAGAATGCACCTCAATTTTTAAGAGACACCTTAACAGACATGAGCAACCTAATTACTCCCAGGTACATCATACTTGGAGATTTTAATACCCCTTTGGAAGTGCTGGACAGAACATCCAACAAGAAGCTTAGCAAAGAAATTCTAGATTTAAACCTAACCATTCAGCATCTGGACTTAACAGACATCTATAGAACATTTCACCCTAATAAAACTGAGTACACATTTTATCCATCAGCTTACGGAACATACTCCAAAACAGATCTCATCCTAGATCACAAGTCTAAACTCAGCAAATTTTAAAGAATAGAAATTATCCCTTGCATCTTCTCAGACCACCACAGAATAAAAGTTGAACTCAGAAACAACAGGAACTTGCAGACCCAAACAAAATTGTGAAAGCTAAATAACCTTATGCTCAATGACACTTGGGTCAAAGACGAGATCAAGAAGGAAATTACCAAATTCTTGGAACTAAACAATGATGAAGAGATGAGCTATAAGAACCTCTGGCATATTGCAAAGGCAGTCCTAAGAGAGAAAATTTATCACATTGCAAGCCTTCCTCAAAAAATTGGAAAGAGAAGAAGTTAACAACTTAATGGGACACCTCAAGTAACTGGAAAAGGAAGAACACTTCAACCCAAAACCCAGCAGAAGAGAAAAAATAACGTAAATTAGAGCAGAATTACATGAAATTGAAAATGAAATGATTATAGAACAGATCAATAAATCAAAAAGTTGTTTTTTTGAAAAGGTCAATCAAATAGATAAACCCTTGGCCAACCTAACCAAGAAAAAAAGAGTTAAACCTCTAATTTCTTCAATTAGAAATGGTAAGGATGAAATAAAAATAGACCCCTCAGAAATTCAAGAAATCTTCCATGAATACTACAAAAAACTTTATTCTCAGAAATATGAAAACCTGAAGGAAATAGACCAATACTTGGAAGCATGCCACCTCCCAAGACTTAACCAGAACCAAGTGGAAATGTTGAACAGGTCCATATGGAGCACTGAAATAACATCAACTATATAAAATCTCCCTAAAAAGAAAAGCCCAGGACCAGATGGCTTCACATCAGAATTAAACCAAATTTTTAAAGAAGAGCTAATACCTACATTATTTAACCTTTTCCAAAATATAGAAAAAGATGGAATATTACCCAGCACATTGTATGAAACAAACATCACCTTGATCCCCAAACCAGGTAAAGACCCAACAAGAGAAGAATATTATAGACCAATATCTCTAATGAATATTGATGCAAAAATATTCAACAAGATCTTAACAAACAAAATCCAGCAACACATCAAGCAAATTATACACCATGACCAAGTGGGTTGATCCCAGGATCTCAAGGTTGTTTCAACATATGCAAATCTATAAACGTAATCCACCGTATAAACAAATTAAAAAACAAAGACCATATGATCCTCTCAAATGATGCAGAAAAAGCTTTTGACAATATCCAGCATCCATTCATGATTAGAGCACTTTAAAAAATTGGCATAGAAGGGACTTTACTCAAGTTGATAGAGGTCATCTACAGCAAAACCGCAGCCAGTATCGTATTGAATAGAATTAAATTGAAACCATTTCCACTCAGATCAGGAACCAGGCAAGGTTGCACATTGTCCCCATTGCTCTTCAATATCATAATGGAAGTCTTAGCCATAGCAATTAGGGAAGAAAAAGCAATCAAGGGTATCCATATAGGACCAGAAGAGATTAAACTTTCACTCTGCACAGATATATGATTGTATATCTAGAAAACACCAGGGATTCAACTACAAAACTCCTAGAAGTGATCAAGTGATACAGAAGCATCTCAGGTTACAAAATCAACACTCATAAATCTGTAGCCTTTATATATACCAACAGCAGCCAAGCTGAAAAAACAGTCAAAGTCTCTATTCCTTTCACAGTAGTACCAAAGAAGATGAAATATTTGGGAGTTTACCTAACAAAGGATGTGAAAGATCTCTATAAATAGAGCTATGAAACTCTAAGAAAAGAAATAGCTGACAATGTTAAAAAATGGAAAAACATACCATGCTTATGGCTGGGAAGAATCAACATGGTTAAAATATCCATACTACTCAAAGCAATATACAATTTTAATGCAATCCCTACTAAAGCTCCACTGTCATACTTTAAAGATCTTGAAAAAATAATACTTCATTTTATATGGAATCAGAAAAAAACCTCAGAATAGCCAAGACATTACTCAGAAATAAAAATAAAGCAGGAGGAATCACGTTACCAGACCTCAGACTATACTATAAATACATAGTGACCAAAACAGCATGGGACTGACACAAAAACAGAGAGGTAGAAGAGGTAGATGTATGGAACGGAATAGAGAACCAAGAGATGAGTCCAGCTACCTACTGTCACCTGATCTTTGACAAGCCAATTAAAAACATTAAGTGGGGAAAAGATTCTCTATTTAGTAAATGGTGCTGGGCTAACTGGTTGGAAACCTGTAGAAGACTGAAACTAGACCCACACCTTTCACCATTAACTAAGATAGACTCTCACTGGATTAAAGACTTAAACTTAAGAAATGAAACTATAAAAATACTAGAAGAAAGTATGGGGAAAACACTTTTGGCTTGGGCGAAAATTTTATGAGGAGGACACCTCGAGCAATTGAAGCAACATCAAAAGTACACTATTCAGACCTGATCAAACTAAAAAGCTTCTGCACAGCCAAGAACACAATAAGTAAAGCAAGTAGGCAGCTCTCAGAATGGGAAAAGATATTTGCAGTTTATGTCTCTGACAGAGGCTTAGTAACCAGAATCCATAGAGAACTCAAATGTATTAGCAAGAAGAGAACAAGTGATCCCATCTAGGGTGGGCAAGGGACTTGAAAAGAAACTTCTCTAAAGAAGATAGGCACATGGTCTACAGATCTATGAAAAAATGCTCACCATCCTTAATCATCAGAGAAATGCAAATCAAAACTACTTTGAGATATCACCTAACTCCAGTAAGATTAGCCCATATCACAACATCCCAAAATCAGAGATGTTGGCATGGATGTGGAGAAAAGGGAACACTTCTACACTGCTGGTGGGAATGCAGACTAATTCATTCCTTTGGAAAGACATCTGGAGAACACTTAGAGAACTAAAAATAGACTTGGCATTTGATCCTACAATTCTTTTATTAGGTATATATCCAGAAGACCAAAAATCGAATTACAACAAAGATATTTGTATCAGAATGTTTATTGCAGCCCAATTCATAATTGCTAGGTCATGGAAGAAGCCCATGTGCCCATCGATCCACGAATGGATCAATAAACTGTGGTATATGTACACCATGGAATATTATGCAGCCATTAAGAAATATGGAGACTTTACCTCCTTCATGTTTACATGGATGGAGCTGGGAAACGTTCTTCTTAACAAAGTATCCCAAGAATGGAAGAAAAAGTATCCAAAGTACACAGCCCTATTTTGAAACTAATTTATAGCTTTCATAGGAAAGATTTAACCTAATTATAGCCTTAGAATATGGGGAGGGAGGAGGGAGAGGAAAGGGGAGGAGGGTGGATGGGTAGAGGGAGGGTGATTGGTGGGGTTACATCTATAGTTTATTTTACAAGGGTGCAAGTGAATCTTTCTAAAAGCAGAATATAAATGTCTTAATAACTAAGAAAATGACATGAAGGCTACATTAACCGGTTTGATGAGAGTATTTCAAACTGTATATGAAAACACCACACTGTACCCTGTGATTGCATTAATGTACACTGCTATGAGTTGATAAAAAAAAAAAAAGAAAGAAGGAAGTTACATAGAAGTAATTCACAGGTTGTTACAGGGGCTGGGGCAGGGTAAATGGTCAGAGAGGGATGCCTTGAGGAAGCAGTATTTGAACTGAAGGTTAAAGGATGAAAATAAGTCTTTGCAGAGCTGAGAAAAGATCATTTCAGGCTGAGAGAACAGCGAATGTTGGAGGCCCAAGGTCAGAAAGTCACCTGACATAGATAAGGGACAGAACAGAACCTGATGTGGCTGGGACCTAGTTGCAGAGTGGAAATCTCTTGTAAGGTATTGTTCCGTGGACAGTTGGCAGATACCATGAAAATTTAGACAATCTTGCTGTGGGAAGGGGGAGATGTGTTTTGTCCCATCATAAACAATGGGGACCTGGGGATTTGTTCACCTATCCACAGAATGATGAATGTCCTCATCTTAAGCACAGCACTCGGTATTATCTGCTTTAGTCCACATTTATCATTGTTAAAGCAGTCCATGTCCTATGTTTTTTGTACAGATCAAAATATGATAAGCTAAAAGGAGAACATGGATAATGTAGCTTCCATTCACTGTTATCAAAGAGTAGGATAATCCTTTTGGCCAATAAAATCCTCTACATTTATCATCATGGTGTTGCGGAAGCTGCTTATTTTTACTTAATAAGACAGAGAGTAATTAAATATAATTTAAAAAGAAGATCTTCAAGCTGTGACTGCTTCTAGAAAACCTTTTGGATTTAAATCCATTTATCAACAAATGTTATTTGCTTCTACTATGCTCAGCACTGTGGAAAATGTAAAGTCAGCTTGGTGCCTGTAGCTCAGTGGTTAGGGCACCAGCCACATACACTGAAGCTGGTGGGTTTGAACCCAGCCTGGGCCTGCTAAACAATAATGACAACTGCAACAACAACAAAAAATAGTTGGGCATTGTGGCAGGTACCTGTAGTCCCAGCTACTAGGGAGGCTGAGGCAAGGGAATTGAGTAAGCCCAACAGTTAGAGGTTGTTGTGAGCTGTGACACCACAGCACTCTACTGAGGGAGACACAGTGACACTCTGTCTCAAAAAAAAAAAAAAGCAAAGTAATAAAAGAAAATCTCCTGTCTTTGAGGAATTTACAATGGCTGATAGAGAAAAGATATATCAATAGTGGAAACTTAACAAGAATATTAATTCAATGTTGTTTTAGATATTTAGACTTCTATGAGAGTCCAGGCAAAGAAAGCAATTGTTCAAGGCTGATGATAATTGCATAAAGCTTCGTGTTGTTCAATGCATGATATACAGAAGATAATCAATAAATGCTTTGTTGAACAAAGAAGTGAGATTCATTTGAGTTTTTATTTCTAAGATATATATGAAATGAATTAGCAATGAGAAATGGGGGCTCTTGGGGGCAGGAGGGTCACCATGATCTTATGCATGGGTAGGAGTAAATATGACACTTACAGAGGCAATATCAAGGAAAGGTGTAAGAAGGAATACCATACTGGTGACAGAACTTGGACAGTGAACTCGAAATCATGGGCCTGATTAAAGAAATAGTTTTAGGTTCCTGAGAAAGAGCAGAACATGATTAAGACAGCATTTTAGGAAAATCACTCTTATAGTTGTATTCAAGGCAAATTAGAGACCCCGAAGATTAAAGTTAGAAATCACCTATAATGTTTTTGGAATAACACAGAATATAAAAAAATAAAGAAACTCACCTGTACGTAAAGTTATACATAAATTAAAGGCTTTATTCAATGCATGCATGATAATGGTAAAAGGCCAGTGGATGTGGTTACCAGAGTCTGTTATATATTTAGAAAATCCAAAGGTGTCACTAAGTCTGTTTCCTTGCGATTTGTAACGTGCACATGGATACACCTGCTAGAGGGTATTTGCGCTTGCTATTCCTGCTACCTGAAATGCACTTCCCCAGAAATCTCATTCCATTGCCTCCTTCACTCCACTGTTCCAATGTCCCCTTCTGAGTGGACCTTTCTAGGCCACCCTCTCTAAATTGCAGCCACTCTACCACTTCCTATTCCCTATTCCTAGTCCCATTCATGCCCCATTCTCCTTCATAGCACTTACTACCATCTCACATTTCATCTCTTTTGCTTATTTATTATACATATTGACTATTTTCTTCCTTTAAGTTAGAATCTCCATGAAATGAGAGATTTTTGCCTGTTTTCTTGATTGTTTTATCTCCAGTGCCTGGAACATAATAAATAATCAATAGTTTTTGGATGAATGAGTTGGCTTGAACATGTCTACCTTTTCTGGTGTAGGCACCAAAAATAGAGCTCTTTCTTTCCATAAACTCATTGTAACAAAAATCTATTACTAGACTAATGGTCCAGAGAAGTAACAAACAAGATCAAAGCACATAATATCCTTTCACTGTTAGGCAACAGTCTGGGATTCAACACTACACACCTCCAAATGACGTCTATCTTAATGAAAATGAATTAAGCATGCAAGTGCGGCTTGCATCTCTGACTAGAGACTAATTGATTTTAAAAGTGCAACCTAAGGGCGTCTCCTTTTTATTGTTGTTTTAATTTTAAGTTGTCTGGGGCTAATAATCTTTGTGAATTGGAAAAATGGCTCAAGGTTTCATCTAACAGTGTCAATTCTTAACTTCACATGTGGAAAGAGAAGAGCTTTCATTTAACAAACATAAAATCATGCAACTTTGTTTCATCCTAGGAGACAGCTGGCAACACCTAACTGAGTGCATTCATCCCAGGCATTTTACCAGGAGCATAAGAGAATAGTAAATAGGCACAGCCTCCAGACAGTTATGACTTTCTACAAATTAATGCTTTCAGACCAGCAGTAAGCCCAGAAGAAGTACTGAGCTTCATTTCAGCAGCATGCAGTCACTGTGAGGTGTGATCACAGGAGCACCCTCACGGTCCTGGGGAGCTGGCCACTGTACCATTCCTCAGTGTGTCTCAAGAAACTAAATCGCCCTTCAGTTTACTTCCCCTCACACAGTCAACTGTCTTGTTCAAAATAGAAGCTTCAAGACTTACATGACTATTTACATTTAAGTTAATTAAATTAAAGATTTCATCCTGGACTTATGCTTCCAGTCAACATGGAATAGCAGAGAAGTGAGTTTATCTTCTGACCTGAAATAAACCCCAAATAGACCAAATACATTAAACAATGGTTTTCAAGATATTAGACATCAGGCAACAAGAAACAGTGATTTCCGAAATGTGCAAAACAAATGAGAGCTTTATAAAATTGCCACGACTTACCCTGCTCCTGATTCCATGGGGAGATGATATGGAAGCTTTGAATTCAGGACCTGGCCAAACTTTTGTCTATGTGTTTCTTCATTTGGCTGAACCTAATTCCGGTACAGTATTAGTATAATCACAAATGTAGTGCATTTCTGATTTCTGTGAGTCATTCTAGCAAATCATCAAACCTGAGGGGATTGTGGAGTTGCCAAATTTTTTAAGAAGTACAGATGGACTGGGACTCCATTTGCATCTGGCAACAGAACTGATGGCCATCTTGTTCAACTGTGCCCTTGAATCTGTACAGTCTGCTGCTAACTCTTGATTATTTTAGTGTCAGAATTGAATTGCAATGCACTGATTGTATCATATCTTTAAAACAATACTTAGGGATATGTTTATAACATTAAATACCTCTATTAGAACAGAATTAAAGTTTCAAATCAATGATCTTAAGAAGCTAGAAAAATAAGAGCAGATTAAACCCAGTGTAAGCAGAAGAAAATAATAAAGATCAGAGCAAAAATAAATGAAAAAAGTAAAACAAGAGAAAATCAGTCAAATAAAAGCTGATTCTTCAAGATCAATAGTAACTGATAAAATCAGGAAAAAACAACAAAAGACAAAAATTACTAATTAGAAACAAAAGTGACATGACTATAGATTCTATAGATATTAAAAGATTAATAGATATTTTGTACAGCTTTGTACTGATAAACTTGACAGCTTAGATGAAATGGAAAATTTCCTGAAAACCACAAACCTCCAAAGTTCATTCAAGAAGAAATGGATAACTAAAATAGCTTTACATCTATTGAAGACATCAAATTTATAGGTTCATACCTTCCCATAACAGTAAGTTTGGCCCAAATATCTTCTCTGGTAAATTCTACCAAATTTTCAAGGAAAAAAATAACATTAATTCTGGGTGGCACCTGTGGCTCAATGAATAGGGCGCCAGTCCCATATACTGAGTGTGGAGGGTTCAAACCCAGCCCTGGCCAAACTGCAACAACAGCAACAAAAATAGCTGGGTGTTGTGGCGGGTGCCTGTAGTCCCAGCTACTCAGGAGGCTGAGGCAAGACAATCGCCTAAGCCAAAGAGCTGGAGGTTGCCGTAAGCTGTGACACCACAGCACTCTACCAAAGGCAACAAAGTGAAACTCTGTCTCTTATAAAAAATAAATAAATAATATTAATTCTAATTTTTATTCAATAATTAAAGACGATAAAATAATTCCCAACTCATTCTATGAGACCACACCAGAATTATCCTAATGCCAAAGCCAGATAAAACATTACATAAAAAAGAAACATGAAAGGGTGGTGCCTGTGGCTCAAAGGAGTAGGGCTCCAGCCCCATATGCCAGAAGTGGTGGATTCAAACCCAGCTCCAGCCAAAAACTGAAAAAAGAAAAAAAAAAAGCCCTCATGAACACAGACGCAAAAATTATAAACAAAATGTGGTAAATCAAATTTATTAATTCATTATAAGTGGGGTTTGTTTTAAAATTCAAAAATCAATATAGTTCATATATTAAATTAACTTAAAAAAGAGAAGCCACATAATAATCTCCATAGATACATGTAAAACATTTACAAAACCCAGCATTCACATCTGATGAAACTCTCAGGAAATTAAGAATAAGAAGGATCGTCCTTATCCTTATAAAGGATATCTGTGAAAAATGTACAGCTAACATCATACTTAATGAAGAAAAACAGAATGTTTTCCTCCTAAGAGCAGGAACAAGAATTCTACTTTCACCTCATCTATTCAGTATTGAGCTGAAGATTCTAAGTCATTGCAATAATGCAAGTAAAGGAAATGAAAGGCATCCAGATTGGTAAGGAAGAAGCAACTGTGTTTATTTGTAGAAAACATGCAAAAAATCCAGTGGAGTGTACAAAAACTATTGGAGAACATATGATCAATTTACAAAAATCAACTGGAGGGCAGTGCCTATGGCTCAATGAGTAGGGCGCCGGCCCCATATACCGAGGATGGCGGGTTCAAACCCAGCCTCTGCCAAACTGCAACAAAAAATACCTAGGCGTTGTGGTGGGTGCATATAGTCCCAGCTACTCAGGAGTCTGAAACAAGAGAATCACCTAAGCCCAAGAGCTGGAGGTTGCTGTGAGCTGTGACACCATGGCACTCTACCCAGGGTGACAAAATGAGACTCTGTCTCTAATTAAAAAAAAAATCAATTGGATTTCTGTATTTTAGCAATGAATAATCTAAAATTAAAAATACAGTGACTGCAGAGAAAGTCTACAGAAAAATAAAATAAATACAGAAAAAAAGGTAAAATGTAAATGCTATTATTTATGGTATCTTTAAAAAATATTAGGGAGAAATCTGAAAGAAGATGTAAATGAGCTACATAGTGAAAGTTACAGAACATTGCTAGCAAAAGTTAAAGAAGACCTAAATAAATGGAATGATTCATGTATTTGTTGTTCAGAAGACTAAAGATTATTCAGATTCAGTTCTCCCCCAGTGGACTTACAGAGTCAATACAATTACAATCAAAATCCCAGGAAGCTTTTTAAAAATAGAAATTGAGGGCAGTCACAGTGGCTTGCTCCTGTAATCCTAGCATTTGGGGAGGCTGAGGTAGGAGGATTGCTTGAGGTTTAAGATTAGCCTGAGCAAGAGCAAGACCCTGTCTCTACAGAAAATAGAAAAATTAGTTGAGCATAGTGATGCATATCTGTAGTCCCAGGTACTCAGGAGGCTGAGGCAAGTGGATCACTCGAGCCCAGAAGTTCAAGGTTGCAGTGAACTATGATAACACCACTGCACTCTAGCTGGAGCAACAGAGCAAGACTCTGGAAAGAAAGAAAAAAAGAAAGAGAGAGAGAATGAAATGTGGAAATGCAAATGACCTAGAACAGCCAAAATGATGTTGGAAAAAAACAAAGTCAGAGGGCCAGTTCTACCTGATATCAAGAGTTATCATTAAACTACAGAAGTAAAAATAGGACAGTTTTGGCAAAATGATTGACAAATACATCAATGAACAAGAATAAAGAACCAAGAAATAAATCCACACATATATGGAACATTAACAAAGATTTAAAGACAATGCAATAGAGAAGAGACAGTCTTTCAACAAAGGATGCTGAGGAAATTGGACATTCAAATTAAGGGAAAAAACTTGAATCTATACTGTGATCCGTACATAAAAATGAACACAAAATAGGTTATAAAACTAAATGTAAAACTTGGAAATTTCTAGAAAAATACATAGGAGAAATTCTTTGTGACCTTATGTTAGGCAAAGATTCCTTAGATTCTATAATAAAAGCATAATCCATAAATAAATTATAAACTGGACTTCCTCCAAATTAAAAATTTCTGTTCTCTGAAAGACACTGTTAGAAGAGAAAAGGCACAAAAAGACTATCATAAAATTGTTGAAAAACACATATCTGTTAAAGAACTTGTAACCAGAATACATACAGAACTATCAATACTTAATAAGGAAAACCTCAAAAATAATGGGCAAAAAATCCAGACATTTCAGCAAAGAAAACATATGAATGACAAGCTAATGAAAAGGTTTTCAGCATTATTCATTATAAAAGTGTAAACTCAAACCACAGTAAGAAACAAAAGATTGATCACATCAACTGTGACAAGAATGTCGAGGAACTAGATCTCTCAAAAAGTGCAGATAAGAAACACATTGCTCGTTTCCTTGAAAGTAAGACAGACATGCACTTACTATATGATGTCACCATTCTATTCCCAGATTTTTACTTATGAGAAATGAAAGCATCTGCCCAATCGATAATTTGTGCATGAATATTCCTGGCTTTATGTGTCATAGTCAAATGCTGGAAAAAGTTCAAGTGTCTATCAACAGGTGAATAGACAAACTATAGTATATCCATACAATGGAATACTGCTCTGCAATAAAAAGAAATTAACTATAAATACATATTACGGGCAGATGAATTTAAAAATAATTTTTCTAGCTCAATTTACAATCACCAAAATGTGGAAGTAACTCAAGTGCCCATCAATTCAGAAATGGATTAATAAACTATGGTATATGTATACCATAGAATGCTACTCAGCCATAAAGGGGATGGAGACTTTGCATCTTTTGTATTAACCTGTATAGAGTTGGAGAACATTTTCTTCAGTAAAGCATTACAAGAATGGAAAAGCAAGTATCCAGCGTACTCAGTAGTAATATGAAGTTAGTAGATGAATTAACACACACCCACACAAGAGAAAAACTCAATTTAATTCAAGTTGAGGGGAGAGGGGAGAATGGAGAGGTAGGAGGGAGGGGGATGGGTGTGCTCCCACCTAAAGGGCATGATGTTAAGGATATGTGGCCCACCTCCCAGGTATGAAACACAACTACAACAGGGTACTTACCTAACAAATGCAAACATTGTAACCTAATTGTTTGTACCCTCATATTAATCTGAAAAAATAAAGAAATAAGGAAGATGTTTCAGGACATTCAAACAATAATAAAAATAAAAAAATTGCTGTGTAAAAGTAGTAAGAAAAAAAGAGTACATACTTTATTATTACATTTATATAATATTCTAGAATCTAGATGATCCAACTAATCCTTAATTTCATTAAACACACCAGTGGTTGCCTAAGGATGGAAGAGGGGACTAAACGGATTAAAAAAGAGTTGTGAAGAAACTTGTAGGAGTGATAGCTTTGCCCATTATCTCAATTGGGTTATGTTTTCATGTGTGTATTTATATGTCAAAACTTACTGAATCACATATTTCATGTATGTGCAGCTTCCTGTTTGCCAATCATACTTCAGTAAAACTTTTTATAAAATTAGTTTCTCAGTCACAATACCCAGCTTCAAGTGCTCACTTGCCACATTGGACAGGGTTGCCCTCAAATCCTGACAAGGGGCTTTCTGAGAAGATGGAGATTGGAGACAGGGAAGGGAGCAGCCTGAGAGGAGGAAGACAGGTGCCAACAGGCAGAAGGCTGCATGCTCTGTCAGTCTTGAGATGCAGCTGAGGCATGAGTTACAATGAGTTGACTTCAGGGGTTCTGGTTCTTTCTATAATTTCTCAGAACCCACAAATAAACATTTATAACAGATATACTTGGTTTCTCAGTAGCTAAAAATACAGCTATCACAACCACTGCAGAACTAGGAAGAACTAGCAACAGAGGTAAAACTCCATTGCTCCAAATTCAGAGGTTTTTAAATGGATATCAGAGAACATGGGGTCTTGAGAATGAAGGAGAGAATTAAGCTTCCTCATTGATAGTTCTCTGAAGCTGCATCTTGCTGTTTCTGTTAGCACTGTCCATGTATACTGGCAGGAAAACATTTACACAGTTTTCCTAGGAATAAAATTCCCAAGTTTCAAAGTACACATGCCAGGTGGCACTTAGCAACAAACTGACATGATGAACGACCAGGAATAGCTCAGCCTTCCAATGTATGAGTTATTTTAATAAATCTGGATTTCTGAGCTGCATGCTTATTCTGATGTATAGTTTGCTTCTTATCTCCAGTTTTGGGTGCACATATGCTCTCTGCTTGTCAGTTATTTTTCCCCATCACACCCATCCCGGGAAGTTTCACTGAAACATCACCTATTGTTTGAGACGTGTATATTTTTCTCATCAGTGTAGAATTATTTAAACTCATTTGTCTTATTTTTTATCCCCTCTTGGAGGGCAACCTCCTCCCTGAACACTAATGTCTTTAGGATCCGAAACCTCCCTGCCATTCATGCTTACCAGGGTTTCCACTCTCAACCCACTCGTCAGCAAAGAGCCACCTCCCAGTGCTCAAGGCAGAAGGCAGGACAGGTCACACCTCAAGCTCTATGCAGACGTCTTATAAAAAATTCTTGTTCTCATTAATCAAGGAACAAGGAACATATTTGGATGTGAGAACTTTTTTTTTAAATGTGGTCTATAAGGGACAGAGAGAAGGCAAACAAGAACTAAATAATCATGATTTTGTCTTAATTAACATAGATAATACACTTCAAAATTAAAGCTCTCAGATTGCCTCAAAGTTCTGAATCATTAGATAAGAATTCAATTAAAGGATGAGTTTTGTTTCTAAATTTAATGAAGAGGCAGTGATGAATTCCACTACCTTTTATTTCCTAGGAATGCGAATGTGAAACAATGTGAATGTATTTCCTTTCTCTTCTGAGTCTGTCAAAATGCTGGAAACCCACTCAGCACCTGAGGTAAAATCTTTTTCTCCAATGCAAAGACATTAGAAGACCCATTTTTTTTAAACAAAATTATGTCAAATTTTAATGCTTATCGAGTTTTTCTGCATCTTATTACACTGAAAAAGATATCAATTATATCAGCAATCACAACAAACCTATAATAATTTCTGAAGTTTGTGACATAGAAATTCTTTAAAGTATAGCTTTAATTATTTGAAGTAATCGAATACTTACTGTCAGGCATTGTTCTAAGCATTTTAAAAATATTAATTCATTTTAATCCTTACATTAATACTTATTATTATTATTATCCTGATTTCAAAAATGAGGAAATCAAGGTACAGAAATGATTTGTCCAAAATCACACAGACAGTAAATGGTAGAGCCAGGATGAATTAAACTCTTAATAGAACTTGATGGTGAAGATTTAACAAATACACTTTGTATATAGATAAAATTATTGGACAATGTTGTGTTAATCTCTCATAAATATTCAAAATTGACAAAAATTAAAATTAAATTTTAGGTATATTTTATTCTGATCCAGTTGTAATATCATGCTGTTTTCCAAGACTTGTCTAAAACAGAAATCTCTAATTTTAAGAGGCCAGGGCTTTTCCCTCTAAATACTTGAGAAAAAAGATATGCAACAGAATCAAAATTTTCCTCTCAAGTATTTACATTATTTATAATTAAAAACTTAAGGATGCAAATGATAAAAATCTTTTCATGAAGAAAGTGATTTCAAATTAGTTCAGAAAAAAAGTGCATACAAAAAAGACCTAGAAATATTCTACTATGTGAATAAATATATTTAGATGATAGAACTATTAATAATTTCCTAATGTCCTCTAATAAACAATATACATTTAAAATAAGTTTAAAACCTTTAAATACTTAAAGGATAATATAAGATTTTATAGAACTATTTATTCTACCTGAAAAACTTTTAAAATAAGAGAAACTTCTGACAAAGATTAGAAAACAGTTGGGAAGAATCGTAAGTAATCTTGGAGAGACTCCTCTATCCCAGGAGCTCTTCAGGAGAAACACAAACTCTGGTCTGGTGCTTTAGAACTGAGATGTTTTCTTCCATTAAGACAACATTCTTCCAGGGGCCATGGACATTCTTTTTCACATCCCCGTGGCTCTTGAAAGAGAAGTAGACAAAGGAAAATTGTCCTGCTGAAAAGTTCATTTGGGCTCATCTCCCACTACTCACCATTTGCTCTCATACAAACCTTACACAACTTTTTTCCTTTCCTTAAAATACCTTTTTCCTGCTTTCCACCTTGCAAATTCCTTCTCATCTTTAAAGCCCACTTCACACATATATGTCATCACCTCATACTATAGGGAGTCTCTTCTGTCCCCTTGAGGCAGAGTCTCTCAAGTCCACGTTATGTAGGAGCCTTCTGGGTCCACAATCCAGCCAAGGTCCCAGGAGACAATATACCAGGAAGAAACAGAGTATGTACAAGAAAGAGGGAATCTATGGGTCCCAAATCCAGCAAGTACAGAGAAATCAAGAGAAAATAGTCTCTAGAAACCACATAGTAAGGAATGCCAAAGTCCGTATGTTAGATAGACATGGGAGATATACAGAAGTTACAGGAGCAGGAACCAAAAAGCACAGGGTCACAGTGGGCAGGGATAAGTGAAAAGAGAATGTCAATTCAATTCTCTCTCTCTCTCCCACACGCATTCTCTCTCTCTCCTTGCATCTATGAAGGTGCCATGCTAGCTCCATAAGAATTCAGAGAGAAGACAACAAGATATAGTCTTTGCTTTTCAGAAGTTCACATTCTGTTTGGAATTTTAAAACATACATCAGTGATTTTGTTAAAAGATAAAATGTAATGAACACTGTATATTAGCTTAAAAACAGTATTTTTCTGAGGAGATGTACTTGATACAGAATCCAGCATGGCTGTGAGTAGTTCACTGCTACAGCATCAAAATGGAATGAGTAGAAGAGTGTGGGCTTTGGAAATGGGTAGAACTGTGTTCAAATCCCAGCTCTGCACCTGACTTGTCCTATGATCTCTGTTCAGTTATAGAACTCTGAGAATAATGCATTCTTGCTGTTATTGTTGGGAATAAATTAAGAGAATGGGCCAGCGAGGTGGTTCTGAGAGGCCAAAGCAGGAGGATCTCCTGAGTTGCTCAAGACCAGCCTGGGCAACATAGGGAGACCCTATCTCTATAAAAAAAAAAAAAATGAGCCAGGTATGGTGCCACACACCTGTCATCCCAGCTACTCAGGAGACTGAGATGGATAAATTGATTCTAGGAGTTTAAGGCTGCAGTGAGCTATGATGATAGCACTGCACTCCAGCCTGGAAAACAGAAAGAAACCCTGGGAAAAGAAGGAAGGAAGGAAAGGAGAGAGGGAGGGAGGGAGGGAGGGAAAGAAGGAAAGATGGAGGGAGAGAGAAGGAGGAAAAGAGGGCGGGCAGCAGAGAGTAAGTGAAAGGAAGAATGCCTGGCATAATGAAGGTGCTCTGAAGATTGCTTCCTCGCTTCCTCTTGTCCTTAGGAAAATCAAACCAGAATGCTCAGTCTGCAAATGTCTAGATGATGTGGCCTGAAAACAACAGGGTCAGTGGTACACAGATGAAGCCAAGAGCAGACTCCTGTGAGCAGATACTCCCTCGACCGTCAAGACTGCCATTGCTTCTTGCCCTCCCCACTTACTCCTACTTCCCCACCTGAGGGCTCAGCTTCATCCTCCACAGACACACACAGGTGCACACACAGACACACACACATACACACTTTTCATCCCATGACTGTTACCCAGACAGACTCTTTGATGGATTCTGACCTGTAATTGACCCTGATTCTGATTCCCTAGGTTTTTACTTGGGTCCCCAAGGCCATGTCTAATGTCTGAGTCTCATCGTCCTGTTTCCCTAAGCCCAGGAAAGCTGTCTGCACCTCCCTTAGCCGCTCTCCCTAGACTCAATCAGTCTACTGCTTGAAGAATGCTTAGCCAGTGCCCCCTCTAACCACCCCTGGCCTATTTTCTCTAGAGCCCCAGTTTGCTCCTTGAGGAAAAAGAAATGCATAATATTCAAAAGATGTCTATAATCAGGTTGAAACAAGCACATAAAGGAAATAAAACCATATAGTAGAAATATGATGTAATCTAAAAAAATTTTTTAAAGAAAAAAAAAGGAAACAAACCCAGAAGCTTCCAAAAATATCTTTGCAGAAGTAAAAATATGTAATCCTTCAGTGACCAAGTTCTGTCACCATGACCAAAATATCTTGCCACTATTCTTAACTCTCCATCTGTATTGCCATCACCTTTTCTGGTGAGAACTTACCAACTGGTTTTCCCACCTCCACTGTAACCTTTTTCTGATGCAAGTGTCTAATAATCCAAATGCTTAAGTAGAAGAAACAAAAAACATAAATGAGTGACTAGAACTGATAGGAATCACACACACACACACACACACACACACACACACAGATGCAGCACCAATGTTGGAGTGAGGCCGACAAGGAAACACTTGCCCCATACATGGGAGTCACCCACCCTTGCAGCTACACCTCAGAGTTTAGTTTCCTCACACATTTCCAGGAATGCAGGCCAGACTTTCTAGCATATCCTCTTTTATTCCAAAACAAAAAAGAAAGAAAGAAACCAAAATTCAGACTCTTTAAGGTAAAACACAATTCAAAGTGTTGGCTGCATCTTTTTCTCTTCTTGAGCTAATCCCATCCACATACCTAAGCTGTATGAAATTGAGATTCTGTCATGAACAAGAGTCCTGACTGATATTATTCTTTAATGAGCTGATCACATGACTGTTTTCCAAATTCAACTGTGTGTTCTCAGGGTCAGCAACTGCGGCAAAGTCACCTCCATATCCCTAGTGCTGCATCGTGGCTGGCACCAAACTGGAATGTAATTATTTACAAATGAGTGGATAGAGGGATAAATACATATTCTTTGAAGACCTAAGAGCAGAGAATTAAAATTCCAAATGATAAGCAGTAGGGGCTTTAGCTCTTGAAATTGTAAGAAATCTCATTGAAACAGTTATTTGCATTTCTCATTCAGGTTCTAAGCACCTTCAAGAAAGGGAGGGGTTGCCATCTTCAAGACCTCCAAGGTCGCCATCTGTGTTGACCTCTCATGAGAACGGGCAGTCAGCTAATGTGAAATGTCAGTGCATTCAAGCAAAATGAGCACAAAATTCATATTTCCTTAGGGCAAAAATGTACTCAGAGTAAAAAGACAAGTAATGACTGAGTCTCCCCAGATACAAGGACAGATCAAAGAATGTTTAAGAAACAAAACAAAAAGAAAAACTTCAATACTGTTATTGTGGATGAGGCCTTATATAATAAGATGCAATTATACACCTGTGCCATCATCAGGGACCATTTCTAAACCCAAAAACTTGTTTTTCCATCCTGTTAATAGTCCTTCATTGCCCACAGGAAATGCCTGCTATATCAGATGACTTCGTGAAAGATTGACCTTGGACTGTTACTGCCAGATGTGCACAAAGCCTTCCTCTGTAGGTGGGAAAAATAAATATCTTCTCCATTTCCTCAGGGAAGAAAGTTTCCTTTACCTGACACAGCAAAACAAATGGACAATCACCTTCATAAAAGTGCTGACATAGGGTGAAGGGCTCTTATCCATTATTTGGTTGACATGTCCAACTTTAAGACAATGAAACCAAGGCACAGTGTATACCTGTGGAACAGAGGTGTATACCTAAGGAACAGTGGCTATGGCCATGCCTGACCCAGCCTGAAAGTTCTAGGCATATTCTCAAAACAAAAACTCTAATTATGCAGTTTTGCTGACCTTGAGGTATGAAATGCCAATCCTCTGAAGGGCATTAGTTACATTAGCCAAACTTGAGCAGTTAAATTACAAGTGAGCAACTTTGATTTTCAGATTTTGTTAGCAGGGGAAATGTCCAAACTTTATAACCACCTGGCCTCAGGCACTCAAGTCATGAATATTCTTTTTCCTATATTAAATCCACATTTCAGAACATTGCATTTGGAGGTTAGAAGTCCCTCTTCTCTGCCTAGAGCTCAGAAGTACTCACAGCTGAGGCAATTCCTGCCTCAGCCTGCTAAACCTTGGGAGCAAGATATAGAAGATTGCTTCCGGAGCTGAGATTATTGTTTGCACACCAGCTAATAAGGAAAGCCCCAGGGAGCCTTGGGAGAACTTTCTATAAGCTTTTGTTTGTATCAAACCCTGAATCATAAGACTTTGGAAAAGATAGAGCTTCAAAAGCATTCTTTACTGCTGCTTTCAGTAGGGCCCAATGCCCTCTACAAACTTGGGGCATTTTTAGTTTCAAAGATATCATAAACACTTGTAATGTAGAATGACAGCCAGGGATATGATATTGTCTGCTAAATCTCAAGCTGTTACCACAGAAAAACAAGATTCTTGGAGGTCACCTACTCTGATTATCATTGAATTCTCATCAGTCACTTAGTCACAGCCATAATGCTTTTGGGAATGCATGGGCAGCCTTTGCAATAGGCGGGTGCCTAAACCATCCCAATGTAATGCATGCCTCCATAATTGCAAAGACATCTGCAAACACATTTGTCTTCCTCCATAAGCCTGCTATTTGCTACCGAGAAGAAAAATATATTTCACCTATGCCAGGCCAGTCCTGCACAACTCCACAGATAAACAAAAAACCTTTTTCTCTCTGTCTTATTTCTGTGTCCTTCCTCACCTTCATATTCCTCTTACTATGATCTCTGTGCTATGCTTTTCTAACCCTCAGGGACCCAGAGTCTGAACAACTTTCCTGTCATCCCAAAGTCTCTTAACTCCACCCCTATGACCAGGCAAACATGTTTTTCCTATGTACCTTCACTTTCTCTGGGCAAATAACTAGTTAATCTGATAAACAAAATTGATAGCTCCCAAACTTTTTGTTATTTGCCAGCCATCCCTATGGAGCCCACACTCCTGGGCCCTGGACGGATCTAGCTAAGCCCTCTTCCAGAGCACGAATGTCAGGCCTGGGGTCTCTGGACACATCAGGCTAAGGTACAAAGGTTCTTCAGTATTTTCCAGTGATTCCACAGAAACAGGGATGCTATTCTGTGTCCCACTCCCTGCCCTGCCCCTTTCCATGAAAGGATTATATTAGCTCCCCTCTGCTGCCACCAGAGTCTGCCATGTGACTTACTATGGATCTTGAAATGTGAAAGGAAGGAGCACGTGTCACTCTGAGCAGAAGTGTTAAGACCAATCTTATGAATCTGCCATCGAGTTCAATGTCACTTGTTTAGAAGCTTGATCTCTGTTCACAAGTGATCGTCAGCATATGAGTTTGCCAAGGACATTAGTCAGTGTGTTTTATAGGGGGATGGAGAGTACCTGTTAATCCATTGATTCAGTTCAGTGGAAGTCAGTTAAAAGAAACTGTTCTCATTTGCTTTTATTAATGGTTACAGTTACAGTGTGTTTAAACATTATATTTTTTTAGTTGTGTTAGATTTCAAAACCAAGTTTTAACTACTATATTGTACAGATTTAATGAACAGTTTAAAAAGTAGAGAAACAAGCCTTTCAAACATTTGCAAAGCAATTCTAACACATTACGTTTGTTAAAATTTGTAATATGACCATATTTTCACTTTTTTGTTTCCACTATAACATTGGGTTTCTGTTGACTTTTTTTTATATGCAATAATTCCTACACTAGAATTCTATTCTCATTGACCTTGGCTACAAAGGGAAACTTCTTATTCACAGCCTATGCCCATTCTAAAAAGATAAACCATCTCAGAACAAATTTTGCCAAGTCAATGTCTTCAGGAAGGTTGAGTGAATCAGGGCCATCTAAAACAAACTTTTTAATTCTGCCATCTCACTTAATAGAAAACATTCATCACTACTTCATACATGTGAGGCTAGAACTTTATTTTCACTTTTTAATTTTGAAGCAACTTAAATAATAATCTAATGTAGAGTATATAGAACCACTGAATACTGTACACTCAAAATTCCCACTCAAATATCCCAATCATGGCATTATCTCCAAAACCTTGAACTAACATGTCCCTGGATTTCACTTCCACTCTTGCCAAGTTCAACAAGAATGTTTGTTCATTGCTCTAATTCAAGCTCTGACATTCTTGTGACAGGACACAAAAACATACAATAAAGAGCATCATTCAGCAAGACACTGCCACACGTAGACACAAACACAGCTGTGAGACACTGGTATACCAGGGTTATGAAAGCTTACCGAGCTCTTTTGCAGTTCTGCCAACATAAGCCAATGGTGGCAAGTTCATGAACTTAATCATCAGACTTCATATATTTCAGAATAGCTAGAAGAGAAGATTTTGAATGTTTCCAGAACAAAAGAATGATTATTGCTAATTACCTTGATTTGATCATTGCACATTGTATACAGGTAATGAAATAGCACACTGTAACTCATAAATATGTGTAATTATTATGAATCTATTAAAAAATTTTAAAAGAAGGTTTCTCCATTGCAAAGTTACTTTTTGCCTCATAAAATAACTATTTCATGAGGAGATACTTTGAAATTATAATGAAATCTCCTTCCTCACCCCACTTCCACCCACCAGCTTTAGCATCATCAGTGTTTCTTGCCTGAATTCCTTATTATTTTGACAGTGGACAAATGGTGCTTCTCTTAGGTTCATCATCCTTCTACACTTATTATTTAGCATTCTACTATAATTTTTTTTCTCTTCTCTCAGTTATTTATTTTTAGCAGTGTTAACTCATATATTCCTTTATTGTTCATAATCCATTGCCATAATTACTCATTTTAATCCTCAAGTTGTCTAAGCCTGGACCAGGTGAAGCACATTTAAGATGGCCTCCATGCCATTTTGACACAGCCCAGTCATTCTTCAAGCACATCTTTACTTTCTGATATAAAGGAGTGTTCTGAGCTCATCTTGATTTTACTCTTCCTATCCTCAGGGTGTCCATAAAGTTTGTGTGCAATTTAAAATATTCATGGCCACCCTGTATATACACATACACATGCATACACACACACGCACACAGACACACAAGTTCACACAGATTATTTAATTCCAACTCAACCCAATGAACAGGATTCATTCTATCTCTACCCCTTTTTCATCTTTGGACCTTCCTTCTTCACCAGTGAGAAAGTTAGTTCCATGTACTCACAATATAATTGCCCATTGGTTTAATCCCCCTCATGTAGCCAGCCTCAGGTCCTGGTCCCTCAAATTCCTACCCCTCCCTCAGTACCCCTCCCCCAACTTGAATTCAAATGAGTTTTTCTCCTATGTGGGCATGCATTAAATCATCTACTGGCATCACTGTGTACATTGATTGCATTGAGTATTGAGTACATTGGATAATTTCTTTACTAAGAAAAGTGTGTTTTTCTTAGTAAAGTATCACAAGAATGGAAAAGCAATTATCCAATGTACTCAATACTAACATGAAACCAATATATAGAGCACTTCTTCTCTTTTCAAGATCATATTACTTTTTATTGAATATATTTTTATTAATACATAATATTATTAGAAGCATATATTTACAGAGTATATGTGATTTTGATATATTTCTATAATGCATGAAAATCAACTCACGGTAATTGGGATAGTCATCACCTTAAGTGTTTATCTTTATGCTAGGAACATTTGAGTTATTCTCTTCTAGTTTTTTGAAATACACACTCAATTATTCTTTTTATTTATTTTTTTATTATATATATATTTTTTGAGAGACAGAGTCTTACTATGTTATCCTTGGTAGAGTGCCATGGCATCACAGCTCACCACAATCTCAAACTCTTGGGTTTAAGTGATTCTCTTGCCTCAGTCTCCCAAGTAGCTGGGACCACAGGTGCCACCACAATGCCTGGGTATTTCTTTTTTTGTTGCAGTTGTCAACTGGGCCAGGTTCAAACCTGTCGGCTTTGGTGTATGTGGCTGGCATTGTAACCACAGTGCTATGGGCGCAAAGACCACTCAGTTATTATTAACTGCAGTAACCCTATTGATCTATCAAACACTAGGTCTTATTTCATCAAATAACTGTATGTTTGTACTATTAATCAACCTCTCTTCATTCAGCCTGTAGCTGGGACTACAGGCGCCACCACAATGCCTGGGTATTTCTTTTTTTGTTGCAGTTGTCAACCTGGGCCAGGTTCGAACCCGCCAGCTTTGTTGTATGTGGCTGGCACTGTAACCACCATGTTATTATCACTTAGTTACTATTAACTGCAGTAACCCTACTGATCTATCAAACACTAGGTCTTATTTTGTCAACTAACTGTATATTTGTAACTATTAATCAACCTCTCTTCATTCAGCCTTTTCCCCTACTTTTCCTACATCAAATCAATTTTTTTAGCTACTACATGTGCGTGAGACTGTGTAATATTTGTCTTTCTGTGCTTGGCTTATTTAACTTAACATAATGACCAGTTTCATTCATGTTGCTGCAAATGACAGGATTTTGTTCTTTATTATGGCTGAATAGTATCCCATTGTATAAACTTAACCACATTTTCTTTATCTAGTCATTTAGCAATGGACACATGGTTGATTCCACATTTTTGCTATTATGATCAGTGCTGCAGTGAACATGGGAATGTAGACAACTCTTCAATATATTTTCTTTCTTTCTTTTCAATATGCACCCACAAGTGAAATTGAAGGATTATGTCATAGTTCTATTTTTAGTGTTTTGAGGAACCTCCATACTGTTCTCCACAGTGGCTATCCTAATTTACATTCGTAACAACAGTGTAGGAACATTCCTCTTTCACCATATCCTTTCCAGCATCCTTTATTCCTTATCTTTTTGATGATAGCCATTCTAATTGGGGAGAGATGATATTTCGTTATGGTTTTGTTATGGGACAGTTACTGACAGTGAGCATTTTTTTCATATATTTATTGGACATGTGTATGCCTTCTTTTTTGAGAATTATCCATTCAGCTCTTTTGCACATTTTTAAATAAGTTTTTTTTTTGTTATCGAGTTGATTGAGCTCCTTATATATTCTGGTTATTAGCTTTTTGTCAGATGAGTAATTTGTAAATATTTTCCCCCATTCTGTAGGTTGTCTCTTCTCTTGATTGTTTTCTTTGTTGCACAGAAGCTTTTTGGCTTCATGTAAGCTCATTTGCCTATTCTTGCTTTTGTTGCCTGTGCTTTTGAAGTTTTTACACACAAAAAAATCTTCATCCAGATGAATGTTTTGGAGCATTTTCCTATTGTTTTCTTCTACTAGTCTCATAGCTTCAGGCCTCGGATTTGTCTTCAATTCATTTCAATTTGAGTTTTGTATATACTGAGAATAGTGGTCTAGTTTCATTTTTCTGCATAGGGTTATCCAGTTTTCCCAACATTTCTTTTTTAATTGATACAGAACATTTTACCTGTTTGTAGGGTATATGTGATATTTTATTAGGTGCATAGATGTGTAACGATCGAGTCAGGGTATTTGGAGTCTCCCTCATCTTAAGTATTGATCATTTTTATGCCTATGCTATTTATTGAACAGACTGTTTCCCATTGTATGTTCTTGGAACCTTTGTCCCAAATGAGTTGTCTGTAAATGGATGGATTTATACAGGGTTCAGAATTCTGTTCCATTAGACTATGTATCTGTTTTTATACCAGTATCATGCTGATTTGTTTAGTATAACTTTGTAGCATATTATGACTTCAAGATGTGTTATGCCTCCAGCTTCATTCTTTTTACTCAGGACTGCATTGATTATTCAGGGTCTTTTGTGGCTCCTTATACATTTTAGGATCATTTATTCTATTTCTATAAAGAAGTACATTGGTATTTTGATAGGGATTCCTATATATCTATAAAATTCTTTGGGTAGTATTGATATTTTAACAATATTAATTCTTCCAATCCATGAACATGAGACATCTTTTCTTTTATTGTGTTCTCTACATTTTCTTTAATCAGTGTTCTATAGTTTTCCTTGTACAGATCTTTTACTCCTTCGGACAAATTTTAAATTCCTGGGTTCATTTGTTTGTTTTTGTAGAGACAGAGTCTCACTTTATCACCCTCAGTAGAGTGCCATGGTGTCACACAGCTCACAGCAACCTCCAACTCCTGGGCCCAGGCGATTCTCCTGCCTCAGCTTCCCAAGTAGCTGGGACCACAGGCACCTGCCACAACACCCAGCTATTGTTTTGTTGCAGTTTAGCCGGGGCTGGGTTTGAACCTGCCAGCCTTGGTATATGGGTCTGGCACCCTACCCAGTGAGCCACAGGCACCACCCCTAAATTCCTGGGTATTTCATGTTCTTTGTAGCTATTGTACCTGGGGCTAATTTCTTGATATCTTTTTTAGTTTTTTTTGTTGTTGGCATATATAAATGCTACTGATCTTATATCCTGCAAATTTACTGCATTTATCAGTTCTAAGAGTACTTCGGTGGAGTTCTTAGCTTTTCTGAATGTAAGAACACATCAACTTTCATCTGACCTGTACAAAATAAAATTATGCAACCAAAATTTGGTGTACCCCTGTAATATTCTGAAATATATATTTTTAAAAAGAATGAAAGAACATGCCAGGTAGGACACAGTAGCTCATATCCATAACCTTAGCACTTTTGGAGGCAGAGGTGGAAGGATCATTTGAGTCCAGTTCAACACCAGCTTGTACAAGCGTTTTTTGACCATTGCTGCAAAAAATATAGAAATTAGCCAGGTGTGGTAGTGCACGCCTGTAGTCCCAACTAGTACTCAGGAGGCTGGGAAAGAGGATCCCTTGAGCCCAGAAGTTTGAGGGTACAGTGAACCTATGATGATATCACTGTATTCTAGTCTTATCTAAAAGAAAAGAAAAGAAAGTTTATTTGATTTCTTTCTTTCAATTTGAATGCCTTTTCTTTCTCTTGTCTAAGTACTCTGACCAGTATTTCTAGTATTATATTGACTAAAAGTACTGAAAGTGGTCACCTTCGTCTTGTTCCAGATCTTAAGAAAAGCTTTTCTTCAATGTTTTCACATTCAGTATGATGTTAACTGTGAGTGTGTCATATATGACCTTTATTATTTTAATGAAACAAAGAGATAACAAAAAAAATGCACTTTAACTCTATCCCACCTACATTTTGACTTTTTGTTGTCTCAATTTACATTATTTTATATCGCCTATCTCTTAACAGATTGCTATAGATATTATTATTTTTGACAGATTGGTCTTTTAGACATATAATACTAGAGTTATGAGTAGATTGAAAACCATAATTATAATATTGGAGATTTCTGAGTTTGTCCATGTATTTACTTTTACAAGTGGGTTTTAGTCCTTCAAATGTTTTCCACTGCCTTTTAATTTACATAGGTAATTTTTTCAGATTGAAGAAATCCCTTTATCATTTCTTATGATGAGTCTGGTGGCAGTGAATTCTCTCAGACTCAGAGAGTCTGGGGAAGATTTTATCTTGCCTTCACATTTTAAGGACAGGTATTTTGCATACAATATTTTTGGATGGCACTTTTTCCATTCCCTCTTTGATAATGTTATCCCATTCCCTCCTGGCTGATAGGGTTCCCATTGTGAAGTTTGTTGCCAGACAAACTGAGGCTCATTTATATGTCATTTGTTTCTTTCTCCTGATGCTTCTGGGATCCTGTCTTTGTCCTTGACCTTTAAAAGTTTGATTATTATAAGCCTGGAGGTAGTCTTAGTTAGGTTGAGTCTATTTGGTGTTTACTGCCCTTCTTGTTCCTAAATATTGATATCTTTCTCAAGTTTTAGAAATACTTCTGTTATCATTTCTTTGAATAAGATTTCTACACCTTGCACTTGCTCAACTATTTCCTAAGCACCAATAATTCTTAGATTTGGCCCTTTTTTTTTTCATTGTTACTATTTTGTCATTATTATTGTTTAATTTCAGGTTATTATGAGGGTACAAATAATCAGGTCATAATTTTTTAATTTGTTAGGTAGAGTCCCTCTTGTAGTTGTGTCCCATACCCAAAAGGTATGCCATACATCCCTGCTTTGTGCTCTTTAAATGGGAGCACATTAATCCCCCCTCCTCTTCCCATTCCAACTTGAATAGAATTAAGTTTTTCTCCTGTGTGGGTATGTGTTAGATTATCTACTGGCTTCATAATAAAATTGAATATATTGGATATTTACTTTTTTGTTCTTGTGATATTTTACTAAAAAGAATTTCAATTCCATCCAGGTTAATACAAAACTCATAAAGTCTCCACTTTTTATGGCTACATAGTATTTCATGGTATACAAGTACCAAAAATTGTTAATCCATTCTGAGTTGATGAGCATTTATGTTGTTTCCACATCTTGGCAATTGTAAATTGAGCTACAATGAACATTCTAGTGAAGAACTGCTGCAGATTACTTTGGGTAGTATAGATATTTTAACAATGTTGATTCTTCCCAGCCATGAGTATAGTATGTTCTTTATGATAAAATGAATGATTTTTTTCCTCCAAGGCAGATGGATTGCCCTGAGCTCACAGGTTCAAAACCAACCTGAGCCAGAGTGAGAACCTGTCTCTAAAAATAGCCAGGCATTATAGTGGGCACCTGTAATCCCAGCTACTTGGGAGACTGAGGCAAGAGAATTGCTTGTGCCTAAGAGTTGGAGGTGTTGTGAGCTATGACACCATGCCACTCTACCACAGGCAACAGAGTGAGACTCCATCTCAAAAAAAGTCCCACCAACAGTGTAAAAGTGTCCTTCTCAAGGGGGTAGGAGAGGGGAAGTGAGGGGGGTAGGGAGGAAGGGAGGGTGATTGGTGGAGTCACCTCTATGGTTACTCTTACAAGGGTACAAGTGAATCTTTCTAAAAGCAGAGTACGAATGTCTTGACTCAATAACTAAGAAAATGACATGAAGGTTATGTTCACCAGTTTGATGAGAGTATTTCAAAATGTATATGAAAACAGCACACTGTACCCCCCATGATTGCATTAATGTACATAGTTATGCTATAAGAAATTTTAAAAAAAAGTGTCCTTTTCTCTCCACACCCATGCATCAGCAACTCTGGGACTTTGTGATATGGGGTATTGTCACTAGGGTTAAGTGATATCTCAGGGGGGGTTTGATTTGCATTTCTCTGATGATCAGAGATGATAAGCACTTTTCCACATGTTTATTAGCTATTCATCTGTCTTCCTTAGAGAAGGTTCTGTTCATGTCTTTTGTCCAGTAATAGATGGGATTTTTTGCTCTTTTTTTGATTAATTTGAGTTTTCTATAGATCCTAGTTATAAAGTTTTTGTCTGATTCAGAACATGCAAATATCTTTTCCCATTCTGAAGGTTGTCTACTTACTTTAATTGTTGTGTCCTTAGCTGTTGAAAAGCTTTTCAGTTTAATTAAGTCTCATTTGTTTATTTTCATTGTTGTTGTGATTACCAATGAAGTCTTCTTCATAAAATATTTCCCCAGGCTGACATCCTCAGGAGTTTTTCCCACACTTTCTTTTAGGATTTTTATCATTTTGTGTCTTAGATTTAAATATTTTATCCATCTTGAGTCAATTTTGGAAGTGGTGAAAAGTGCGGGTCCAGTTTCAGTCTTTTACATGTGGTTATCTAGTTCTATTGGCACTGTTTATTAAATAGGGTTTTTTCCCCAGTATATGCTTTTGTTTGCTTTATCAATGTTCAGATGGCTGTAAGAAACTGGTGTCATCTCTTCATTTTCTATTCAATTCCATATATTCATGTCTCTATTTTTGTGCTAATTACCATACTGTTTTGATCACTTGTAAACACTTGTGGACTTGTAATAGAGCCTAAAGTCTGGTTTTATTACTAAAAATTGTATTGCCTATATGGGTTTTTTTCTGGTTCCATATAAAATGAAGAACTATTTTTTCCAGTTTTTCAAGGTATGATGTTGGTATTTTAATGGGGATTGCATTGAATCTGCAGATTGTTTTGGGTAGCATAGATATTTCAACAATGTTGATTCTTCCCAGCCACAAGCGTGGTATATTCTTCCATTTGTTAAAGTCCTCTGCTATTTCCTTTCTTAGGGTTTCATAATTTTCTTTATGGAGGGCCTTCACCTCTTTTGTTAGTTATAATCCTAGGTATTTCATTTGCTTTGAAACTACTGTAAAGGGAATTGTGTCTTTGATCAGCTTTTTGATTTGGCTGTTATTGGTATATACAGAGGCTATTGATTTGTGGGCATTGATTTTATACCCTGAGAAGTTACTGCTTTTCTTGATCACTGTAAAGAGTCTTACAGTTGAGCCTCTGGAGTTTTTGAAGTATAAGATCATATCATAGGCAAGAGTGAGAGTTTGACCTTCTCTGCCCTTATGTCCTTAAAATCCTTCTCTTGCCTGATTGCATCGGCTAGAACTTCCGGCACTATGTTGAATAGTAGTGGTGAAAAAGCTTTCAGTTTTATTCCATTCAGTTTGACATTAGCTGCAGGTTTGTCATAGATGGCTCATGCAGTTTAAGAAATGTGCCACCTATGCCTATCTTCTTCAGTGTTCTTGTTAGAAAAGGATACTGAATTTTGTCAAATGCTTTTTATGCATCTTTTGAGAGGATCATATGGTCTTTGTTTTTGCTTCTATTGATATGGTGAATTACACTTATGGATATGTGTGTTAAACCAGTCTTGCATCCCTAGGATGAAGACTACTTGATCATGATGTATAATTTTTTTCATGTGTAGCTATAATCGATTGCCTAGAATTTTATTGAATATTTTTGTATTGATATTCATCAGTGAAATTGGTCTGCAGCTCTCCTTTTTAGTTGAATCCTAGATTTGGTCTTTTGCAGTAACTTTCTATCTTGTAGGTGGTCTTCATTCCTTTTCATTCTTTTTTCCTTTCTCCATTGACTGTGTATTTTCAAGTAGTCTTTCTTTGAGCTCACTGATTATTTCTTCTATTTGATTAATTCTGCTATTGAATACCTCTACTGAATTTTTGGTTCAGCAAGTATATTTCTCAGTTACAAGATTTCTGTTTGATTTATTTTTATTATTTCAATCTCCTTAATAATTTCTAGATTGCCTTTCTATGTTATCTTTAAGATCATTGAATATCCTTAATACTGATAGTTTGAATTACTCATATATCATTGTCTTTCTTACTAGGGTTAGTCACTGGTTCCTTCCTTTGTCCATTTGAGTATGTCATGGTCGCGTTTTCTTTTGTTTCCTGTGGATATATGTCTGTGTCTTTGCATTGAAGGATTATTCATTCCTGTCTTCTCTGGATTGCTTGTTTTGGGGTTTTGGGATGTGTTTGCTTAGAGATTCTTTATCATTCTCTACTGAGTCTCTTTTTGTCCCTTGCCTCCTTTTTGGCACTAAATGGCTCTTTAAGTCAGGATTTGCTTTGGCTCTAACAAATAACTGGAGAGCTGCCCATGTAAAGGGGGATATCCCAGCAGTGTGGAAAGGTTAGCTAAGGGTTCATGCCCAGGGGATCTGTGCATCATACCTCTAACCAACATGGTGCTACTGAACAGTTATGTTGCAATTTTGTGTTTCTTTTGGCCAAGTTACAGAGCAGAATTTCCAAGGATAAGAATGGTAGTACTGTCTCCTCCACCCTTTTTCTCTGACTGTCCTTAGGAATATTTCTCCCTTCAGGTACTCATGATGGGATACCAGGGGTTAATGTATGGACAGCTCTCCTACAAGGGAACCTAAGATGATGCAGAATCTGGTTGTCAACCTCATTCTTACTTTTTCCTATACAGAAACCTTGAGTTTGGAGAAACTTGCCATGTGCTTGGTGCCAGGCAGATTGGGAGCAAAGGTGTTGCATATATCAAAGTCTAATTTTTTTAGTGTCTGCTAAAAGTTTTTTACTTCTCTGTGTGCCCAGGAACTGTCTCATGCTCATACTTGATTTCTTGGATAATACTGGTGATGATCTTGCCACTATATATTTGGTTTGGTTTTTTGTGGGGGTAGTGAAGCCAGATTGCTTCTAAACTACAATTTTTAAACTGGAATGACTTCAACATTACATTTATTCCTATTTAAATAGTTTCACAAACAGGAATAAGATAAAAAGTAATGAATTACAACAATGATACAATTCTCAATATGCAACTAAAAACAATCTTTTCTAAAACAAGATTAAGTATATGTTTATCAGCTTTAAGATACATATATTAAATATTGTAGAATGAAGCATTTGTTTCTTATGCTTAGATGATCTTATTTATGTTTGTTAATTCCATTAGTCTCTTATTTATTCAATTAAAGTTGCACAATTGCATGGAAGAGAGGAAGAAAAGATCATTTGTACAAATAACAAAGGACTATCAACTTTTTCTTCTTCCTTAATTCAAGCTCCTTTTATTTTAACAGGAGGTTTGGATATGAGTGTTACTTTTAGGAATGGAATGAATGGTTGATGCTGGTACATCCATAGAACCATGCACTTTTAATTTCCTTTTCAGTACAAGAATTCTATTTTTACCAAAACTTTAGAATGATATTGCAACATTGCACTGCTAGTCTTGTTACAAGACAACCCTTTCTACATGGTATTTATATCTGGCAATAGGATGATTAGAATCAGAATTTAATTAATTATGCACGTTGAACAACTGCAATCACACACAGATTCTTTTGCCTGGAATGTTGCTAGGTTTCTTACTATTTCAGCATCCTAGAAGAAAAAGAATGCATAGATATTCCCCCCTTTTAATCTCATTTTCAAAAACAAAAGGTTTCAAAATCTTTTAAAATTTACTTAAAGTGTGGTTTGTGAAATTAGATCAATTTTGCACTTACGTTGCTTAAGGTATAAAAAGAAAAGACAAAAGGAATGTTGAGCTCCTGAAATACAAGCTAGACTCTGTAAATAATCTGGACATAATGCCTGATGTGACACATATATCTTGTCTTTCATTTACTTTAAGATCTAAAAAGTTATCTAAAGGGGTAGTAGAAGTTTTCCTGAGAGGGTATTTTAATTTTGCCAATATACCAATCATTCTGTGGCCATGACAACAGCTTTCTTACTTAAGGCAATTTCTCTTAACAGCCACATAAGTCTTTACCAAAGCTTTCAGCAGATTTTAAATTGAATTCCTATAATTCTCTGGTGTTATTCCCTTCATAGTTCCTGGTGTTGAATTATATGATTATTATATATGTTAGAAAGTGCCTTCCTTTTAGTTCCAGGGTAATATTTGAGGAGGTAGAAATTTGAGAAGCCATGTTATTTGTGAATCTAGGTAGAATTCCACAAACTTTCCTATGGATATTTAGTATCAGAATCCCATGCCTCTAGGAATAAAGGTTGTAATCTTGGATCAAGATTAAAGACAACTATCATGGACAGAGAAGAACAAACTTGCATACATTTTTCCTTTTTCATTTCATGTAGGCATAAAAATTTTACAATAAATAATGTTAACTTTAACCCCAGACCATCAAATCCATTCTTAACACTGAAGGCTGGATGAGATTTCTAAACAAATGCAATCATATCAGTGTCCAGTTTAAAGTTACTTGTGGTTCTCAAAATAAAATCCAAATTCTTTAATACAGATACAAAATATTTTGCCATTTGGTATCTGCCTATATCACTAGTCTTAAATATTGCCTCTCCACTCCAACCAAACACAACTTTAGTTTTCTAAACTCAGCCAGGTAAGCTTGGTATCCAAATTATTGGTGCCACCTGGATATGCTTCCTCTATCCCTACACTCAGTCCTTGACTGGATAACACTTATTCACCCTTCACATCTTAACTTTGATGTACCTTCTAATTGAAGGCAGAGCAAGAATAAAACCCTCCAGTGATAATCCTTCCACAGAAACAACAAATAGAATAACTATCTATGCAGGAAAACACTGTCATAGGAACCAGAATATCAGGGGTGATATAACAGTACCTGGTTTTACAATAGCAACAAGGATAGGCATGTTGAAGAGGGTAGAAAGGAAGCAAACAGACAGCCTTCAGAATGGGAGAAAAATTTTGCAGGTTATGATTCCGACAACAATCTGATAAGTAGAATCTACAGAGAACTCAAATTAATTAATAAGAAAAAACCAACCAATCCCATTTCTTTGTGCACAAAGGACTTGAACATAAACTTCTCTGAAGATGACAGGCCAATGGCCAACAAATACATGAAAATATGCTCATCATCTTTAATCCTCAGAGAAATGCAAAACCACCCTGAGATACCATCTAACCCCAGCAAGAGTGGCCCAAAATCTCAAAACTGCAGATTCTGGCATGGATGTGGAGAGAAGGGAACACTTCTACACTGCTGGTGGGATTGCAAACTAATACAGCCTTTTTGGAAAGTAGTATGGAGAATTCTCAAGGAACTAAAAGTTGACTTACTATTTGATCTGCAATTCCATTACTAGGTATCTGCCCAGATGAACAAAACTCATTTTACAACAAAGACATTTATTGCAGCCCAATTCATAATTGCCAAGTCAGGGAAGCAGCCCAAATGCCCATGCAACCATGAATGAATTAACAAATTGTGTTTGATGTATACCATCTACCACTGCAGCAGAAAAAATCTGAATCCCAGCCCACTTCTCTACCAACGGATTAAAGTGGCCTCAAGCTCCACATAAATTTGAGTGGCAGCCAAGCCATAGTGATTGCAGTCCTTGGGGAGTCTAGTGCTGTGCCAGTCTTGGAGACTATGGGCTTAGGGTGCCACCCAGTATGACACCAGCTGCATGGAATACTATGCAGCCATAAAAATATGGATACTTCACAACTTTTATGTTTACCTGGATGGAGCTAGAACATATTCTTCTTCATAAAGTATCTCAAGAATGAGAGAAAAAGTATACAATGTACTCAATGCTATTATGAAGCCAATATATAATCACTTACACATTCATACAAATGATAAAACACAAATATAGTCCAGAAAAAAGGGGGGAAAGAAGGGAAAGGGGAGGGGAGGGGGCAAAGCAAGCAGGGGGGGGGTATTTGGTGGGATCTTACATAACATTCACAATGCAAGGGTGCATTCTGAGAGTATATGATACTTGTAATATACTCAACTGAGAATATATTATAAATGTCTTACCACAAAAAGTGGTAGTCCCTGTGATGGTTGTGTCAATCAGTTTGATTTAAGCATTCTACATTATATATCAAATCATCACATTCTACCCCATAAATGTATACAGTTACGATTTAATAAAAATTAACTTAAAAAAAAATATAGTAACAAATTATAAAAGGTAAATAGTAAGAAAACAACCCAATAACTCATCAGTAAAAAAGAAATGAACTCTTGACACATGCAACAACATGGATGAACATCAAAATAATTATGGTAGAGGAAATAAATCAGACATTAAAAGGAGTACTACAGTAGGATTGCAATTATATAATCTTTAAAAAATGTAAGCTAATTTATAGTGACAGAAAGCAGATGGCAGAAAAGGAGAAGTGGGGGTAAGGGAAGGAGGTAAGACCAGAGAGTTGTCAGAAGGAGAGATTACAAAAGAGTATGAGGAAAATTAACAAATATGTTCATTACCTTGTTGTGTTGATGATTTCACAATTGTGTATGTGTGTGTGTGTGTCAAAAGTTTTCAAATTATACACTTTAAAACTTTGCAAGTTACTATACATGAATTATAAATCAATAAAATTTTTAAAAATTGAAAAAAAAAGAGAGTAGAAAGGTCAGTCTCACATTACCTATACCACCCCACTCCCAACCCCAGGCAATATAATGCCACCAGGGAAGAGAATCTCTGTGCTTGGAGGACAGAGAATGAAATAAGGGTGGGACTTTATATTGGAAATCAGTACTGCTTTGCTCCAGCAGAACACAATGCTTTGCATTGTTCCACCAGTACACATGAAGGGAGGGTTTAGACCAGCCCTAGTTAAGACAGACATCTACCACTGCAGCAGAAAGAATCTGAATCCCAACCCACTTCTCTACCAATGGACTAAAGTGGCCTCAAGCCCCAAATAAATTTGAGTGGCAGCCAAGCCATAGTGATTGCAGTCCTTGGGGAGTCTAGTGCTGTGCTAGTCTTGGAGACTATGGGCTTCGGGGGCCACCCAGTATGACACCAGCTGCAGCAGCCACAGGAGTTTCCACATCACCTATCCCCTAACTTTAGGCAGTACAGTCCAGAGAGAGACTCCTTCTCCTTGAAGGAAGCAAAAAGGAAGAGTATGGGGGACTTTGTCTTGTAACTAGGGTACCAGCTCAGTCACAGTAAAAATAAAGCACTAGACAGAATTCTGAAGCACCTGATTAAAGGCCTTTTCTCTTGGATGGCATTTCTTTTTTTTGTTTTGTTTTGTTTTGAGACAGTCTCACTATGTTGCCCTCAGTAGAGTATCATGCTGTCACACCTCACAGCAAGCTCAAACTCTTGGCCTTAAGCTATTCTCTTGTCTCAGCCTCTCAAGTAGCTGGAACTACAGGCACCCACCACAATGCCCGGCTATTTTTTTTGTTGCAGTTGGCATTGTTGTTTAGCTGGCCCAGGACAGATTCACACCCACCAGCCTGGGTATATGTGACCAGTGTCCTACCCACTGAGCTATAGGTACTAACCTTGGGTGGCATTTCTAGACCCACCCGAGGCCAGAGGAAATCTCTTGCATTAGTGAGATGGGCTAAATCCCAGCAGGCTTCACCATCTGCTAACTAATGTGGCCTTAGACCAGCAGTTCTCAATCTGTGGGTCATGACTCCTTTGAGATTGAATGACCCTTTCACAGGGGTCACCTAAAACCATCACATACACCCAGTACAAATACAGGTGTATGAAAATAATTTTATGGAAGGGGGTCACCACACCATGAGAAACTATATTAAAGGGCATTAGGAAGGTTGAGAACCACTGCCTTAGATCTTAAATAAGCATCAGCAATGGCCAGGTAGTAGTGGCACTGGGCCCTGGGCAAGCCCCTGTACCATGCTGACATTGAAGACTGTGAACTTTGAGTGAAACCCAACACATTGCCAGCTCCAGCAGCCCAGCATGATGACTTCTTTCATTTGATGAAAACAGAGTAAAGAGAACAAAGGACTTTCCTGGGAACCCAGAGACCTCTCCCTTAGATACCCCAAGTCCTGCAAGTCTCTCTAGAAGTCTGCAAGAGTAACAGCATTATCTGAGCATAGGAAACCCTCTACTGCTCAAATGGTTGCACCAACCATAGGCTTTAGTAACTTAACACTCAATATCCTTTGAATTCTTGGAAAGCCCTACCAAGAAGGATGTATATAAATAAGGCCAGACTTCAAAGACTAACATAAATACCTAATTCTTCAATTCTCATATATTGATGAATGTCCATAAGCATCAAGAACAAAGGCAGCCTATTTAAAAATGAACAGAGGGCAGTGACAGAAGAGTCCCCTGCCCCAGGCAGGCCCAGAACTGCTTGCTAGAGCCACGTGTGTCTGTGGGCAGCAGCGGAGGAATTCCCCACTCCAGGCTCCCATGCAGGTCAGGCCAAGATCTGCTTGCTAGTACTGCACATGCCCCACAGCAGGCGGCGGAGGAGTCCCCAGCTCTGGGCGGGCCCAGAACTGCTTGATAGAGCCACATGCATCTGGCATGCGGCAGTGGAGAAGTTCCCCCACTCCAGGCACCCACGTGGGGCAGGCCCAGAACTGCCAGAGCTCTATGCTCCTAGCATCCCTGGCCCAAGAACTACTAGAGGAAGGTCCATTGAGAGGGAACCATACTAGAACAGTGGTACCCCAAGGCAAAGAGCACCAGCCACAATACCGGGAACAACAAGGCTCACACCCCTGAGGCTCTTCCAGGCAGACACGTTCTGCCTCTCTGAGCAACCAGAGGAAGCTGGCATCTTCTCCTGTAGAGGTCACTGACTAAGCAGTTCTGGTATGATCTACATAGTATAAATTCAGCATGGTGCGGAATCAGCAGAAAAATTTTGGTAATTCAAATAACCAGAGTAGATCAACTCCCCAAGGAAGGATGGGGCAGACGCAATTGAAGAATCCACCCATAAACAGACGGCGAAGATGTCAGAAATCAAATTCAGAATTTGGATGGCAAATAAGATTAATGGAGGGAATTAGAATTTCAAGAAATTATTCAAAAGATGTCTCAAGAATTCAACAATATCAAAGATAAAATGACCAAAGATTTTGAAACACTGAGGCAAGAGGTTGCAGCCCTCAAAAATCTGAAAAATATGGTAGAATCCCTCAGTAACAGAATGGAGCATGCAGAAGAAAGGATCTCTGACATTGAAGACAAAGCTTCTGAATGTGCCAAAGCACGCAAGGATAAAGAGAAATAGAGACCAAAACAGATCACTCTCTCAGACAGCTCTGGGATAATTCGAAGAAAACTAATATTCATCTTATAGGAATCCCTGAGGCAACAAAGTGGCTTCGCAAAACACAGAGGCTTTTCTTCATGAAATTATGAAAGAGAACTTTCCAGACATGCCAAGAGATCCTGAAATTCAGATAGCGGATAGTTTCAGAACCCCAGCATGACTCAACCCGAACAAGACATCCCCTAGGCACATCATAATTAACTTCACTCAAGTTAATATGAAAGAGAAAATTCTGAAAGCATCAAGATGTAAGAAAATCATAACCTACAAGGGGAAGAATATTAGGATGACTATAGATCTCTCTGCTGAAACTTTTCAGGCTAGAAGAGGGTGGTCATCGACTTTCAACCTCCTAAAACAAAATAACTTTCAACCCAGAATCCTGTATCCAGCTAAACTGAGTTTCATTTATGGTGGGAAAATTAAATACTTTAATAACATTCACACGTTGAAGAAATTTGCTATAACTAAACCAGCTCTACAGGATATTCTCAGACCTATCCTCCATAATGACCAGTGTAATCCTCCACCACAAAAGTAAACTCACACAGGAAATTTTGATCAAATTCCAACTTCCAGAGTGGCAAAAGGATTAAAGATGTCCACTGCACTGTCAAAAACTTGATACCCAAACTTATACCAGGTTTATCAATAATCTCAATCAATGTGAATGACTTAAATTGCCCTCTAAAGAGGCACAGCCTGGCTGACTGGATACAAAAATTCAGGCCAGATATCTGTTCCATACAAGAATCCCATCTTACCCTTAAAGACAAATATAGACTCAGGGTGAAGGGATGGTCATCTATCTTCCAGGAAAATGGTAAGTAGAAAAAAGCAGGTGTTGCAATTTTATTTGTAGATACAATAGGCTTTAAACTAACAAAAGTAATCAAGGATAAAGATGGACACTTTATATTTGTTAAGGGTAATACTCAATACCATGAGATTTCAATCATCAATATTTCTGCACACAACCAGAATGCACCTCAATTTATAAGAGATACTCTAATAGACATGAGCAACTTGATTTCTCCCAGCTCCATCATAGTCAGAGATTTTAATACTCCTTTGGCAGTGTTGGATAGATCCTCCAATGAGAAGTTTAGCAAAAAAATTTTTGATTTAAACTTAACCATTCAGCATTTGGACTTAATGGACAGCTACAGAACATTTCATCCTAACAAAACTGAATACACATTTTTCTCATCAGCCCATGGAACACACTCCAAAATTGACCACATCTTAGGTCACAAGTCCAATCTCGGCAAATTTAAAAGAATAGAAATTATTCCTTGTATCTTCTCAGACCATCATGAAATAAAAGTTGAACTCAGTAACAACAAGAAGCTTCAGATTCATACAAAAACATGGAAGGTACATAACCTTATGCACATGGGTCAGAGACGAGATCAAAAAGGAAATCAACAAATTTTTGGAACAAAACAATAATGAAGATACGAGTTACCAGAACCTCTGGGATACTGAAAAGGCAGTCCGAAGAGGGAAACTTATAGCACTGCAAGCCTTCCTCAAGAAAACAGAAAGAGAGGAAGTTAACAACTTAATGGGAAATCGCAAGCAACTGAAAAAGGAAGAACACTCCAATCTGAAACCCAGCAGAAGAAAGGAAATAACCAAATTAGAGCAGAATTAAATGAAATTGAAAACAAAAAGATTATAGAACAGATCAATTAATCAAAAAGTTGGTTTTTTGAAAAGATCAATAAGATAGATCTTATTGGCCAACCTAACCAAGAAAAAAAGAGTAAAATCACTAATCTCATCAATCAGAAATGGTAAAGATGAAATAATAACAGACTCCTTAGAAATTCAAACAATCCTTAATGAATATTACAAGAAACTTTATTCTCATAAATATAAAATATGAAGGAAATTGACCAATACTTGAAAGCACGCCACCT